>JAGFPH010017131.1:0-18144 GCA_018207615.1 Philaenus spumarius
GATTGGAAAATTCGAATTTAATTAAGTCTCCGTTCAAAGTCAGTGATTTAATCTCCCTCTGAAACAAGGCGCACGTGACATTGTTGGCTTGAAAACTGAGAATATATTTTATAATATTTCTTTGGGTGTATTTGTTTGAATAAAGTAAAACCAATTTCGCTTTTTATTGACTCTAATGTAATTTTACAAGTGAGACTATATTTCACTTGAATGTCTCAGCCATTAGAGTTTAGGTAGTTTTAATTACTCTCGCTTGTGATGAGAAAGGAACCTTGTTATATGAAAATTATAACATGCAATTTACATACAACGTTCCGAAGCCATTTGGGTCCCTTTTGATATTGTAACGTTTGGCAAGAGAATCATTCAGTGATTAGGGCACACGGTAACTGAATAAAAGTGTTTTCTAAAAATAATTTATTCTAATAATATTGAGTTAATCAAAATAGTAACGACCACGAAATAATGTGTGTTAAATTGTAAAAAAATGTTTGAGTATCCAATTATTAAAAAACAAAAAATTGTTTGACAAGGATAAACCTGGTAGGCTCTTGGGTTAAAACCCATATTCACTCAATAAGTACAACTATTCCGCAACAGGCACAATTTTATGAAATTTAAATAGCATATTTCGTTTTTAAAATTAAGTTCAATCAGAACACAAATCTATGAAGTGCAAACCATGGGAGGTGGGTTAAATACAACGCAATTACAAACAATTTTACGACATTTACCTATAACTTTTATAAAAATAATATACACTGGTATATTTAATTCATATTTAGTTCATATTATTACACAGCTATAGAGATAATGTCTAGTTTTAGTATCATAAAGCAGTTAAAAAAATATTTTTATGAGATTTGAACTAAATTACTTTTGAATATTAAATTTTGTAATTAAAACTAATCTTTTTAAAAATAATGGCACTGCAATTATTTTACAATTCGCTTGGTTCTAATTATTTTACAGTGAGAGAGTTACAACGTCCAGTATTTAAATTAAGGACTCCAGTACATATTATAATAAATTATATACATATATTTCTAATACATAAACTTATTAATTTGTTCAACAACAATCAATACTCTACGGGCAAAATTGAGTTCAAATTTCGACTCCCTAAACAACTATTATTTTCAAATAAACAACTCTCCCAAAATTTTAAAACACTCAAATTGATTCAAATTCAAACCCAAATTTAATATGAACAAAAATTTGCCCATAACACACAAGCTGTGTTCTTGTCTTAGTTCTGTCCTGATTGTTTTCGTTGGCCAGATCAGCTGTCTAATCACCTGTCACTCCTTGTCCCTTACACCGATGGGTTCACCCAAACAAGCCCAGTCTCGAATTATTCTTCTCAATTTAACACCTTTGTTAAATTCAGTTTTACTCTTATAGCTCGGTCGTTGGCTTACTACAAAATGCAACTATTCGATTTAATTTAATCTCGTGTTGAGCCGAACTAATAAAATTCTACTTCTAATCAATTGTTTAAATATGGTTCAATAAATATCACTTTTCGCACTTAACATAAAACAACTTCCCAACGTTAGATTTTTTTTTTATTGCCAGACAAATACTACGTACACATCCATACCCACACTCAATTAATAACACAGGCTTTACTTATCCTAATTTAGTGTTTTTTTTAACAATTGTAGCTAATTAACCGTTACTTATATATATAGGGTGGAAGAAAGTTAGTGTTAAAAACTTCGGGAAAATAAATAGAAAATCAAGACTAATATTTTTTCGAAAAACGCTTCATTTTCCAAACATCCACCATTTTGTTTATTTTACTAAATAATTAATATCTAGAGAACGGTTTAACCGATTGGGTTCAAACTTGGCATGAGGTTTAACCTAACAATAGTCAATCCTAAGAAAAATAAGCGATTATATCCAATCATGTATTTCAAAACGGCGGATGTTTGAATATTTCAAACCTAAATAACTCAAAACCCGTACATTTGAAATAAAAATGTCAAGATACTTTCTTTGTAGCCCTTTTCATTCCCTATCGGTGTGTGTAACTGTTAAAACAGTCGAATGAAGAATAAATCTAAGTTATGTGCAATAATTGGTTTATTCAACCCGGCTTCCTATACCAACACAGTAAATACTACAATATTGTATGTACATTTGTTGTCATTATCTTTAACTTAACTATTATTCTTCATCCGATTGTTTTGAAAAATAAACCATCCGATAGGCAATTAAAAGGGCTACAAAAAAGGTTCCTTGACATTTTTTGTTAAAATGTACGGTTTTTGAGTAATTTAAATCAGACGTTTTCAAACAGCCGCCATTTTAAAGCGCATGATTGAATATAATCCCTTATATTTCTTAAGATAGATTATTGTTAGGTTAAACTTCATGCCAAGTTTGAACCCAATCGGTTAAACCGTTCTCTAGATATTAATTATTTAGTAAAAGAAACAATATGACGGATATTTGGAAAATGAAGCGTTTTCCGAAAAAAAATTTCTTTCTTGATTTTCTATTTATTTTATATATTTATGTTATATTATATTATTATTATTATTTATAATATTATATTATTTATTATATTATTATTTATATTATATTATATATTTATAATTATAAATATATATATACATATATAATATAATATAAACTAAATATAGACTTTAGTAAATTCTTGGTTACTTTTTATATGTTTTGTTAAGCCATTAAATCGCCATGACACGCCCAATACATATATACTGAATCAGTGTTACTTCGTGAGGACACAAGCTGTTGCAGCAAGATTTGGATTGGTGGAACGTTGCCACTTTCCTAGATAAATCATCGTACCAATATTTTTTATCTTGACTTCGATAAAGAAGTATCTTCTGACTTCATTAAATATAAAACAAAATTGTAGACCATTGCATGTTAATAAAGATGCAGTTCATCACAAACTACTGATGTCTGAATAATTTAAGATCAATAATTAACAAACAATATCGTTTTTAATTGAAAAACGAGTGAATAAATACTTAAATAATTTTGATGGTAGAAAAAAAAGTTTGGCAAGGCATTACACACTTTTATCTTCTTTAAAGGCACAACAACTTTATTTTTTTAAATTTTGCAAGAAATCTAATATATATATATATATATATATATGTGTGTGACGCTAATGATTTATATTCCTATTTAAAATTAAGACAATTATTATTTAATATAGCAAGCTCCTATTGAAGAGTTTTATGAGCTACAATTTTAAACTGAAGCTTTCAGAATACGTTTGTATTTTATAATTTTAAGTACAATAACTTATTGTTTTTTCTCGTATATTTGTATCATTCATTGTTAGTAACAAAATTAAAAGATAATTTTTAATTTCAAAGCAAAAGCAATAATTATTTGATAGTCATAGTAAATTTATGTCGTTAGAGTTTGTCTTAATCTAATACCACACTTAATGAAAAATGTATTAATAATGTAGACGTATAATACGCATATAAATGTTATACTAAAGAAGATTATCGATGACCCAGCAATTAGTAAAATATATTTCATTTTGTTTTACTTTTGTACATTTCAATTGCAACACTAATTGTTACCAACGAACATGTTCATCAACTGGGAAAATCTATTTATCCCAGTGGATGTGAAGTTACATGTTCAAAGAGAATAAATTTAACACGTCCTTCCTTTATTCACGTAAAAACAACTGTGTTAAATAATAGGATCACGATACCTAGTTTTGCTGTTAATTAGTTTTATGTATCTTTTACCAGTACATTTACAGTTTAATTTATTAATATTTATTATAAATTTATAAATTTTCTTAATTTTAATTTAATTAAGAAAATGCATAAACTTCCATTTCATTATTGAATGGTTGAAGCGTTAAACATCAACAGTCCTGAGTATTATTAATTTCAAATCAAAACCAATACAATTATTTTTATGTCTTTTGATACAACTGTAAACTATAAAGTAATTGCATTATTTTTTGTGTTTCGCCTAATACAAGGTCTGGCGTTTAGCTAATTTTAAAGCGAAAAAAATTCCATTTTATATTTTTTTTTCAAATAAAAATCAATTATCTCAATTTTATTGTATAATTTGTAAACTAAAACTTGTAGAAGAGGGAATCTAAATAAACTGGGAGAAGGATACTCGACTTTCAACATATTAGCCCATTGCAAAAAAACTTGACAAATATTATTAGAAAATATACCACTAGCAAGTGTAACAACTAGCACCAAGAAACCTTTCCTAAAACTTGAACGACTGGACAGAAGCCTGGAGGCCTCAAAGTTCACGTCCAGTAACTTTTCCAAACTCTGTCACAATGTAAAGAAAGTTTGGAAGCCCGAAAAACAGTCCCTCCAAACCGACGTATGTAATTTAACTTGTACTTCATATATTAATAAATTAAGCGTTTTCGTCGCAAATAAAATTGTTCACAGAAGGAAATTTCTGTCGCTAATGCTATAGTTGCTACTAAACACAGTGATGGGGACAAACATCTGTTGAATGAATACATCAAGTAACAGCGACTGGGTTTTTACAAGTGCTACTCTTCTTATTGTAACATGTAAAATAAATTCTCATAAGGAGCAGATTATATCATAATTTGTCCAAATTTATACTTTTATTGACATAAATTCAATCTTGATTTTAAACTTGCATCTAAAGTAGTAATTATATGTGTATTAATTAAAAACACGGTAGCGGTTAACAAGGATATAGATTTGAAGACGAGGTTATTATAAACGTAGAAGGTGTTTAAGGTATAACTTAGGCTAGGAAAGTGTACAATAAAATGTGAAAACTTTATAATCAAAAGTAATAAAAGAAGTAGTGAACATGAACTTAACGTGTTAAATTCTTGTTTGTAACCTAAATCTATGGTAGGCGTAACCTCTACTAGCTGCTACAACTATAGTAGTAATTGTTATGGCTGACTATCTGTTATAAATGTATCTAAAACAACAAAAAATAATTTAAGGAACAAATTAAAATAATATTAAAATTAAATACTATTAAATGAACCCATAACATCTTAAACGAGTCACGTTATGCTCAATTCAGTCATAAACTCAGGCAAGAAAGGTGTTAAATAAAATATTTATTATTTAAAACTAGAAATAATACAATAATGAGCACCTGAGACTAATGTATTGAAATAATTAATTGTTGATTGATAAAAGCAATTAAGTAGTGTTTATTTAAAATGTTACATTGGAGTGAAAGACTTACGTTGTAATATATTGTAAACAGTTTATTTGAGATAGGAGGCTTCTGAACAAATTTAAGAACGTTTTTAAACTCGATTTAATTAACAATATCAAAAAGGAATTTTATTAATAAAATGTAACAACTTGTGTTTTATAACATAATTTTCAAGTTAAGGTTAACAGAAATATTTATATAGTATGTACAATTATAATTAATTTCAAAATTTTTTGCACAGTTGTATCCTTATATGTTTTCTATTATTTGAGCTGTTACATAAACTTTACATTGTTTTCACTTTGGTTGCATGCTTTAATCATTATGTGACTTTTACACATTCAAATTTGTTTATCCCTGAACCAACACTAATTGATTATCCGCCTCCTTTATCTAGGCTCTTCTAGTAGTAGAGACCATTACTTGATTAAAACAACACCCATACATCACCAAGCGTCGGCACACATAGGTCACACACTTATATCGATCTGGTAGTTTACCTTCATACAACACAGTCAGAAATATTAACCCAGTATTTATAGCAGCCTATACATTATAATTTACTCAAATTGTTTGTCGTGTGTAACACTGAGTTTTTGTAAACAATCGTTAAATATGGAAAATAGCAACACGAAATACTTAATGTAAAACTATGTAAATTGTTTACATTTTTTAGTTGGTAACTATATATATTTCCGTTTTTCAGAATTTGTTTTAGTTAGTCATATACAATATAATCGTTTGTAAATAGTAGTAATACATTATTGTTTTTTTACCTATAAAATATGTTATACTTGTCGGTTAAATAATACGATTATTACTCGTTTTAGTTTCAAAGCTAATGTCGAAAAAATATATATATATGTCAAAGTCTCCTTTGAATTTAGACATGTGCCAACTCTACCACAACACATTCCCCTATATTTATTTCCTATTACAAATAGCTACTCTAAATATTCCCCACTTCTAACCATTGAGATTAAAGGATAAACTAAAACATCTGTCTTTTTTGGATACACCTAACATGAATAGTATATCAACAGCAAGTCATTAATAATTGTATACATATTTGCCTTTCGTACTACTGAATTTAAATTGGTTTTACATACCTTGAAATGTAGTAGCTAGGGAATTTCCTTTCTTCTTACTTGCTGCTACAGCTGTTTTGTCTCAACAGAAGACATTATCAGGTGTAGAACACTTATAACAAAAACAAGTTCGCTTCACCGTCATAAACACACACATACGGAAACACTTACACTATTGCATACCGATTTGGTATTTGTAATTCTATGATAAAAAATAGTTCCTTAATATCTCCACTTCCTTCTAGTTTTACTAATACTGTTTAAACTCTTTAAATAGGAGTTTAGGCTCTTCTGGAATTTTCTGAAACGGTCCTGATTTACCTTCGGTCTTGTTTAGATTTTCATGCTCTATTGTATAAATATTAACACCGATGCAGTTGGAAACAAAGAGTTGTTTGTCATTTAAAAGTAAGTTGGGTTGCTTTCCATTGTTTTTAAATGTCATATTCCTCCAGGATATCCATTTTTCGAACTTTATTCTTTGTGTGTAGTTTTTCTTAAGTTAATTTTAATATTGCTGTAAGTATGGTTGGTGCTTATTAAGTATTCTGCATAAGATTGAGGTGGTTTAATGGATATTATTATTGTGTTGTTAATGTATTTTCTGTTTGTCATGTACATTGTGTTACAGTCGTTGCAAGACATTTTATATATGCAGCTACGTGTGTAAGGGTTTTGGGTATGTTTTACCTTGTTGAGCGCTTTGTTGATATTGTTGGATGTACGGCGAACTATTTGGTTTTAGGTAGTGGTTATATTCTGTTGCAATAAATTTGTATTTCTTTTCACTTTGTATTTAATCTTCATTCTTTGTTTGTAAACCCAACTATCTACGTTAGAGGTGTTGTATCCTTAAGCGGTGGCTATTTGTTTACGGTCATGATTTCTTTATCGAAGTCTGCCAATTCCATGGATACTGTTAATGTTATATGGATGAAGATGTTAGTTTGTTTGCTTGGGGGGGGGGGGGGGGGAGGTTCGATGTTTCATGGATGATGCGATTAGTCTGGGTGGGTTTTCTATAGTACGTTCAGCGTGAGTTTGCAGTAAATCGCTACCTATGACGGATGACAGGGAAAGACATGGGCAATTAAAACATTTTAATAAATGTTTTATTAAGTCACATGTGTATACATTTAAAATTTAACAAAAAAACTCATTCAAAGTCTAAATTTAAAGCTTCAAAATGGCCACAGTACACAGCGATTTACTGCAAACTCTCGCTGAACGTACTTTATACATCTTGAAGTTATGTTCGCCATATATTTTGATTATGATAAGGTCGAGGTAGTTTAAGCTATTGTTAAGTTCTATTTCCGAAGTGATGGGTGGATTTTATTGAGGTAGGAATTAAACCTGCATATCTGTCTCTGTGTGTCATCAAACATGATTATAATGACATATACATATCTATGATAGAATATAATTTTCTTATTAAATTTGATATTTTAATTCCTTATAATATATTCGTTTTATATGTTATTCAGGAATATTTCCTCCAGAACTCCAGACAGAGGAGAACCCATATCCAAGCCTATAATTCGTATGTATGTGTAGTTTTGTTATTGACAGAGGCGTAAGAGTTATATTATTTCTATAATATCTTCGCTCCCAAGTATTATGTATTTCTTATTTTTTCATTTATTATTTGAATTATTTAATTAATTTCTAGTTTCTAGGATATTACGAAAATGTGTAATAACATCTCAAATTAATACAATATTTCCGGTGACTATCTAACTATTAGAGTAGCAAGTTCCTAGATAGAATTATGTTTATGTTTCCACCGTTTGCGGAAGTTAGTAACAAAAAACTAAATAAATTTCCCCTTATCAAATATAATTAAATTTATCCTTTTATCAACTTGAACAACAAACTGGTTTAAAGCTTGTACCTATAGTTGCAACAATACTTCTTGTAATAACAGCTGTTATTAATTAATTTGTTTATAGTAACACTATTATGATAAACAGTAGTTTATGAAGGTTTGTTGTGTTGAAATGTACTAAGTTCCAGAAAGGACATCAATTATCTTGACTTTAACATCACTATCAGACTCATTAGTGGTACTGTGAATAATGAGTTGAGACCTCACTCTACAAAGTTAACTTGTTGTAATTAAATTCAATGAGAATTATTTAGTTTTAAGCTGTAATAGTTTAGGAACCCATTGGCAATGTATGTTATGATGCTATTGTATTAAACGAACTACTAATGTCAAAAGAATCCATGTATACCGGTTTACATGTTTGGTTTTTAAAATTGTTTGTATTTAGAAGGTATCGCTCTTGTAAAGCTAATTTATACAACGGTTGGTTAAGGCCGAAATTTTTTAACACTTCACTAACCATTTTTTCAGAATGAATTATATTCACAATTTAAAATAATTATATAAATCTTTATAGTGATAATTATAAACGCATCTGTAGTTATTCGTAATAAATATATAATCTTAATGAAGAAACACTATATTATCTATATTATAATAAACTATAAAATGTAATAAATAATTTAGTACCGTTAAACAATTTAGTATTTGCTAAACAATTTGAAAATAAACCAAAACCCATCTTTAAAAAAAAAAAACATTTTCTTCCACTAATAACACATGTCTGTTTCGTGTGCTTATTAATAATGTCTCTCAACTGGTCCATCGAAAAAATCATTCTCATCAAAATCCATTATATTTATGATATTGGTAATGCAGCAATACATAAATTAAAATCCTACCTTTAATCAGTAATTAAGTATTTCATCACAGAAACATTTAACAAAAAATATTATTAAAGTTTGTCTAAAACAATATACTTTGTATGTTTAATCTGCCTTTTTACATTTGACAGACACGTATATTGAGTTAAACTATAATTAAACTAACACACATTTCAACATCTGCTTGTCTACATATATTTATAAACAATCCTTTACTTCATGTTAAAACATTTTGCAGGATGCAATTTAAATGCAATTACTGTGTTTGTCGCTCTGTTTGGCAGGTGAGTTAAAATACTAAACTTAATCAATAATACTACTATAGCTCGATGTGAATTAAGTTTTTTAATCACCTTTTCGAGTGCGAGCGTCTTACTTCTCACTCTCGCATGCTATACTCAAATTACGAGTTAAACTGTCACACACTTACATATAAACTTGTTAACAACAAATTGAGCACAGTTATTTATACAAATGCATTTCTTTCTCTACTAAACCCAATTACATGACGGATTATAACAGTTGCTACTGATATAATCTCTCTATCTAAGTTATAGTCACCAGTACCGACCTTAGTCACGGCTACATTCACTATAGTTGATTAACTTTTTTTCAATTTCCCTGCCATCAAAGAAAAAATAATAAAAACTTAATCTGAACTCAATGTTTCACAACTAATCCCGGTTACTTTGTAAACTACTGGTGTAACTCGTACATACCTACTAGAATTAATTCTACTTGTTTTCGCGAGTGTAGATGTTAGTCGTGAGTTCGTTAAACAAATTGTTAAGCCACAAATACCTTTACATTTTTTACACAAATTTCACATTTGTATTTACACGGATTTTGTATCTTTATTTCTTTGTAAGATATTACTTTTCTCTGGATTTTATCTATTATTTCTGAAGGTTTGTTGGAAATAATGATACTTGTTGGAAATTTCTCTAAGAAGCATAATTCATTATGACTTTAACAGAATTTTCAGATATACTGTAAATAAATCGATGTAAATAATGATTTTGCTCTAACAGATTGACTTACTGTGAACATTTGTCAGTTTGAATCTATTCTAGTTTTTGGATGGTTTGTCCCCTGAGCATTAGATATTTAAATCAAGGAATAATTTTAGCAATTTTTCAATTTAATATTTTTTAGCCATAAAACTAAGAGCAAGGAGGAGATTAGTAAGAACTATATATACTATAAACATGATGAGTAAAATGATGAGAATAAGAACTGAGTGTACTTACATAGTATGGATCATATTCTGTACCTGTTGACATTTTGTTTTCTTTCTGGACTAAGGAAACCTGTTTTCAAACTTCTTGTAAACGCACAAACCACTCACTAACCACATTTCAGAACGCCTTCACAAACGTTAGGACCTGTCACTTACATACATTTAACAGCATTATCAGTCTCTTTAGAGATACGGTGAGTAAATCCTAGTAAATAATGAGTTTGCACCAATAGAACAGCTTATTGTGAACACTTGACAATTTGAATCTATTGTTGTTAACTTTGGATTTATAAATGTTTACTGTTGTGTCTGCAGCATGTGTTTTGAATTCTAACATGCACCTGGTGACGGATCAGAATCTACCCCACTGCTATTGCAATGTACTTAATATAACTTATCTTAACAGTTATGGCATTAGAGGGAGTTAAAAATGTTACTTGTCAATTAGTTTGCGTGTTAAAATCATGACGCGGTAACACGTCATGACGCAAGTTAGGCGGCTTAATTTGCATTCATTTTTTTTTTTTTTTTTTTTTGTAACTAGTTGCAGAAAATGTTGCCTATTGCACGTATTCATTTATTTAAAGTAATTATAATACCGTATATATATCCAATGTTATTCCCACTTTTTTTTAAGGATACAGGAGTACTACTAAAGATAATTTAATTAAAAACCATAAAAAGAACAAGAAACTCTCAAGAAACGTAACTAACCTTGATACAAAATATATTTCATCTGAATGTACAAATTATTTGCCCAAAGTTCCAGTAAATGTTTTCAAACAGTATATCATTACACTATCATTCCGTACAAACAATAGTTTATATACTTCGCTGAAGGCTTAAATCAACAAACACATAAAGAAACGATCCGGAGTTTACAAGATCAATTATCACGAATTCAACACATTTTACATGATGTCAGACAGGGGGGTCGTTCAGGGACCGGCACAAAGAACATCTCCCCACCATCTGTTACAACATCGTCAATCACGCCGAATGTAACCATAGCCCGGACGACTTCCACTCTGCTGTAGAAGCTTTACTCACTTGTACAAAATGTAGGCTAATTATTAATGCTACTAACGAATATGAAATATACAATGTATTCAAACGACAGCCGGATGACATATTAAATTACCAACTGTCGTTCCACTCCTACCATTTGTATGATACTATTAATAACTTAAAAATAAACAGAGGTAACCCTTGGTAGGCACCTTTGCATCATACAATCAGTAGGCCTACATTACCGATTACGTTAAGATCTATTTTAAGTTATTTATTAGTGTCAGTGTTATTTATACGTATATGTCTAGCATTTGTATTTGAATGTAAGACGATCTTTTCTAAGTAAATACGCTAGTGACTTTTTATCGCAATAATGCAATGCTTAAAAAGTAAGTTAAAAGTTTAAAGAATTTTCTTATCGGGGTGTATATAACTAATTACAGTCATTAAGTCTGTTTTATCGTTTTATATTTTTGGACTCTATTTTTCTTTGTTTGTATCGGATTTAATTCAAATTTTTATTTGTGACTTGTATATATAAAATTGCAACATCTAGTTTGTTAAAAGTCAGGATATTTATTATTATAACTTGATTATTTAATTTGTTTCCAAACAAAACAAGACACATAAAATTAGACATTTCTCATACAAAGATGCAATATATTACACAAAAATATGGTAATGTTAAACATATGTCCATTTAATAATGTAAGTAAATTAATTTTGTAAATTTTTATTATTATAACTTGATTATTTAATTTGTTTCCAAACAAAACAAGACACATAAAATTAGACATTTCTCATACAAAGATGATATATATTACTCAAAAATATGGTAACGTGAAACATATGTCCATTTAATAATGTAAGTAAATTAATTTTGTTAATTTTTATTTTATTGGAGTATATGAATACCATCTATTAAATGCAATTCCTTTACACGATTATGTAATTTGTAGTAATTATTATTAACGTTACTTTTCTTACCAACCTAATGTTGCAACTTAAGTAAATAATGAATTTAAGATCTTCAAAATTAGTATCTTGGTTTTTTAAATATTGCAATAAATGTAAAATTTTTTTGAAAAAATCAATTTTGCTCTAAGTAATCGTAAATTTACGCAATAATAATGTTTAAAATAGCATATGAACAATTTTAATAAACATATTTATACTTAAAGATAAATATTTATTTTGTAATATATTTATATATTGTCTTAGATAAGAAGCAAGTTCTATTTTCATAAAATACAACTTTAATGATTGAATCCATTTTGTTAGAAGAACAATCCTTAGTAATATATTACTGAAAAGTTATTTTAGATTATTATAAATTTTATAAAATTCACTATTCTATGTAAGCAGTGTACATGTTCTCAGTCATAAATAGCTATGGATAATTAATTTGAAACTTTGGCGAACAATTGAACCTTAAAAGAAAGTGATTGTGATAATCGTATTCGTTAAATTTATTTAAAATACAAAATAAACTTTCATCTCTAATGTTTTGTATCATCTTCACACAAAATAAATTGTTTATACTTAAACAAATTTATAATTTGTCTTTATTTATTTCGTTTAAAAAAAAATATTAAATATTCGTTTTTTTTTTCAATTGTATTTTGTTGTTGCTGTAAATATATAATATATAAATGTAAAATAAATGTACAAGTGAGAAACAATACTATCTTTTGATTGAGCTTGATTATAAATTATGTACTATTGAGGATTCTATGCATATTCATGAGAAAGGGAGACTGCAAAACTAGAGTAGAGTAGATTCTGCAGTCGGCCAACGTTTGAGTTATCGTACCACTAAATGTTGCCAACAGAGCGTATCAATAAATATTCTAATTCGGACTGTAGAGTTGGGCGTTACTTTATGGACACAGGTTGAAATAAAAACACAGTGGTAACAAATGCAACCTATGTACGTTAACAGTCTGTATCTGTAGTACCTTCAGAGGGGAACTATATAAATATATATGTATATAAATTTTACAAAATGTTTAGCTCTATAAATTTACGGTATTAGGTGAAATTCGTAGAATGTTAAATTATAACAAAATGTTGGTTAAGCTATCTTTGGTTCTCCACTTACAGCTTTTTTTAAAGTATAAACAATATTCATATTATTAATTTTAAAATAATAATTTAATGATTATATATAATAATTGTTTGTATAACACGATACAAATCTAATCCATTTAAGAAATAAAATAAAAAGGTGAACTTCAGTATCCTGTACCTAAACTACAAAATATACGACTAAAAACATGACAAATATTTTAAGTTTAGTTTATTCCTTCTAGATGAATGTGAGATGAGAAAAAGCCTGTGCGTAAACAAGTCCTCTTTAATGTCCAAAATGATATTTTCCATTTGTTACACAAATATTTGATTTGACATACTTTTCATTTTCATAATCTTTTTGTAAAATTAAAGCCTTTAGATACATCTAAAAGATTATATAAATGTTACCTAAAGGAAATTTGGATAAGGTAAAATATATTACATACAAAATAACATGTACCTTATTTAGTAAACCATCTCAAGTAGAGTAGCGTGGCCTAGTTGGAATCCAGGACGTGTAATTAGCCCTAACCTAAATTAGAATTTGAGAAAACTGGAATATTTTTTCTGAATTTTATTTATTTAAGAATATTATATTGGTCGTGAAGGAAACCAATCAAAATAATTACAAAAATATTGTTTTTTTAATTTAAGATGTACAATACATCTTAATATACCAGGTGTCTTAAAAGTCCCCCCCCCCCCCTATTATTTTTTGTATTATTGAAAATAGACAGATTTGCTTTGGGAATTGTTAACATTAAAAACATCATTTTTGGCGTATCGTAAATTGCAACCCCTCCCCCAAAAATGGGGTATTTTGGGGGTAAGTCGAAAATTTTAAATTAAAATCCCTATTGAGTGACACCTTATTTTAAAGGCCTTGATAAAAGACGAAGATTGGCAAAACCGGAAGTCTGTATGTTGACTCTATCCAACATAATGGCCAATCAATGTTATAATTTTTTCCCATTTAGATAAATAAATAAATAAAAAATGAAAACTTTTTGTACTGTTTCACAAATCTTTAGATAACATTTAGATAACATTGAAATGTTAAAGATGATAAATGTGTTATTTTTTTACAAGAATTCCATCCAGTAGGCCACTCAATCTAAGTTATAAAACATAATAATTTGTATAAAAACAGTAAAGCTCTCTGAAATTCCCAGGTACTGGACTTTTTACTATTAGGAGTCGACAAACATGCACAAGTTATGAATAACAAAGCATTTGCAATCTTGTATCAACCGAAAGTCCAGTACCTGGGAATTCCAGAGGGCTTAGTTTTACTGTTTTTATACTATTTACTATGTTTTATAACTTAGATTGAGTGACCTATTGGAATAAATCTTTGTAAAAAATAACAGATGTATCATCTTTAACATTTTAATGTTATTTAAATGGGAAACATTATAACTTTGATTGGCCGTTATGTTGGATAGAGTCAGAAAAAATACCTCTGGTCTACACCAATATTCTTCTTTTATTAAGGCCTTTAAAATGAGGTGTCACTCAATAGAGGTTCTCGTTTAAAAATTTCGACTTACCCCCAAAACACCCCATTTTTGGGGTATGGTTTGAAATATACGATACGCCAAAAAAACTCCATTTTTGTTCATGTTAACAATCAGTTTTGTTCATCTCAATTTTTTTTTCATGTTGTTACAACTCGTGGTATAGGAAATTTATTTAACAACTTGGTACAATTTGATTTGATTTAATAATATAAAATCTATTAAGAAAATACCTGTTAGGATAGTGAATACTCAGATATTGAATAAAAAAACAGTCTTCTAAAATAAAGACACGATCCTCGGTAACGTTCTAGTAGGTCTGTGTCAGAGTTAAACATCTCGCATTTAAACTAATTTATTTTTTAATATTTCCAACTACTTATTGTAATATGTGTTTTAAATTAATCTTAGATTTTCGTAACTAAGTTTACGAAGTCAAAAAAAAACAAAAAAAAACAAAACAACCACGAGTTCATTTGAAAGTATTACAAATTACGTTAAAAACAAAAACTTTTGTTTCACAAAACGTAATTAAGAACGGCGAAAGAATTTTATAACTCTTTCCGCACTTTGTTAAACAATTCAAACAATAAGTATACCTCAGAAAAAATGTTTCAATCATACGTATTCGTTTATTTTAAATAAAGTGTACTAGCTGAATGAATCACTATGTTACATATTTAATTGCAATATTTCTCTCATTTTCTTTCATCTTTTATTTCATGAAAGGGAATTACCCGTATTTTCAATTAGTTTGGTATTAATTGTTAACTGGCTACCCGTCAATCGTCTTCGTCACGGAATGTGGGCTGAATGAATTAAAAATAAAGAATTCAGAGTGAAGAGCGTCTTCTTTTCGACCGTTAAATCTACAGACTGGAAAATCACAGTCATAGCTGGCTGTTGCAGATCCCCCAAATACGTCTTTAATGTGCGAATTCATAGATCGGGATGGATTTAATCAGGCCCTTTACGTCTTTAAATATTTTCTTAAAATTGATAAGTCAAAAATTTCAGCTCTATAGCTTTAAGGAAATAATACCAATTATATTTATGGTTTTATGGGTTGTTATCATATTTTCACCCCTTAGCAGCACATAACAAAATGTAAAACTGGCTACTTTTTAAATGTGTTTTTTCAAGAAAATAATTTACCAAATTTCAGCATTCTCTCTTTAAGGAAAGTATAACAAACAATAGTTTTTGTTTTAGGGGTTGTTTCAACCCACAATGGCTAAATATTTTAAAATCCTTTCTTAATGTGCATCTAGCGCCTATGAGCAATATGTGTACCAAATTTCACGATCCTTAGCGGTATTTAATTAATATTTATAGTTTTACGGGTTCTTACTACATTTTCACCCCTTAGAAGAACGTGACAAATGTAAAACTGGTGTATTTTTTAGATGTATGTTGTAAGAAATAAATGTACAATATTTCTGCTCTCTAGCTTTAAGGAAAGTATAAAAATTAATATTAATTATTGTTTTAGGGATTGTTATTATATTTCCACCCCTTAGCATAACATGGTGAAATGTAAAACTGGTTTACTTTTATATGTGTTTTTGAAGAAATAAATGTACAAAATTTCTGCTTTCGAGCTTTAAGAAAAGTATACCAAACAATGTTTACTAGGGGTTGTTTCAACTTTTTAAGGCCAAATATTTTAAAACCCTTTCTTAGTGCGCCTCTGGCGCCTATGAGCAATATGTGTACCAAATTCCAAGTTCCTAGACGATATTATAGTTAAGTTATAATTACGTTATAGTTATAGTTTAAGGGCTTCTTACGTCATGATACTATCGTGTGATGCAAATTGCACTTGATCCTTCAGGATAATTTTGGATTCCGTTTTTAACTTTTCGTAGGTAAAAAAGTTGCTCCAAGAAGTCAATTTAGCCTTTCCTACATTTATTAAACAACTGTAGGTCTTTCTGTATGCCTTTCATTGTGTGGTTGGAGTTCACCATATTTTCAGCATATGTTTACGTTTGATTAAATGTTGGTTTTGGTAAGTGCTCTTTTTATCTGTCTTTGAATTAATGGCACGTCTGTTCGATGCAAAACTAGCTGCATTCACCACAGTTAAGTTTATATATATCACTATTTTGAAATGTATCATGGTTTGTATTTCAACTTATATTTGAACTTTTTAAAATGGATTCCTACCTATTGTTATTTTTGTAAGCGACAGTATAATTATATTTGCCTAGGAATATAGTTTACTTTATGTAAATGTACTTTATATAAAACAAATGTATTATAAAGTTAAAGAAGTGGTCAATGATTTTAAAAAGTGTTTTTTTAAATGTGAACTATGTGTTGTGTAATGCGAGTATTTTCTTGTCTACGACAATGACACTGTGATATCGAAACCGAGGTCAGACGTGCCTGAGCAATAAGCGACTGTTTTGAATTTCCATAAAAAGTTTTATAATTATTTATTTAGTTAGTTACGCTTTCAGATAACATTTTTATAAATTCAAACAAGATAAACACGCACTGTATTTTCCTTGTTTTCAACACCTTTCTAAAATATGGAACATGTGTTATACTATGTTAAATATTTGTAATTCCATCTATGTTGGAGGTAATGCCAACGTACATTTTTGTGAACATATAAGAAACTAGGGGCTCTGCCCCTGGACGCTTCGCGTCCCAACCCCGCCTCGGCCTTTGGCCTAAGATGGCTGTTCCGCTTCGCTCGCAGTTGGAAAATTCGCTAAAGAATCTAGTTAATCTTTGGATCGTTTATACATGGTTGATCGAAAAATCGTTTCCGCCCAAAAAGTGTTTCCAAAATAAAAAAATGTTAAATTCTGACAATTTTTCTCAAGAGTTTCTCGTCGAGAGCTTTAATTCAAGTATAAGGTTGATGGGGTTCCGATTACGGGAAGTGCCTAATAATTAATGTCAGTGAATCAGTGAAATCGTCTAGTTTTAAGGACGTTTGGCGAAGACTCCCTTCTCGGATGAATAGTGGCTAAATGGATGATTGGATCTTAAATCTGATGAAAAATCGTTAGTCTGAAATTAAATTTTCTACAACTTTTGCATTTAACATTTTTTGCTATCTCTTACCGCTTTCTTGCTAAATGCGCTCAAATTAGGAAAATGAAGAAATTCAAAAATCGAAAAAATCGTTCCCGCCCAAAAGTTGCTTTCAAAATTAAAAAATGTTAAATTCTGGCAATTTTCCTAAAAGTTTCTCGTCGAAAGCTTTAATTTAAGTATGAGGTCGAGGGGGTTCCGATTATGGGAAGTGCCTAATAATTAATGTCAGTGAATCAGTGAAATCGTCTAG
>JAGFPH010017133.1:0-10612 GCA_018207615.1 Philaenus spumarius
TTAACATTTATTTGTTTCCTAATTTCCTTTTATATTTTCATGTTTTTTCTGTTTTTGTTTTCTTTCCTTGGTTTTGAATTTCTAATCCCAACCAGCCTGTTCCATGTAACCTTAGTGTTTTAATAAAAGCCTTAACTATTTTTCACAATTTTCTCAAAACCACGAAAAAACACCTAAAGGGCTCTAAAATTTTTAATTTGAGACTCAAAATGAAACGAGAGATGAATCTGTTCTTGATGAGTTTGAGACAATATTGAGTCTTATTATAGAAGCCCCCCTAAAGCTTTGTTTACAATTCAGTAAATAATTCTTTTCCATTTTTTAGTTTATGATTCTTGAGATATTTATTATTAAATATAACTGCTAAAGTTTTAAAAAGAGTTAATAAGAAATGTTTGTAGCTAACTAAGATTTTGCAGCACAATTTCTTTTACTCTTATATTCAAGTTTATTTTCAAGTCATTATCTTTGTAAAGTTTAATTTTAAAATTAAGTTTCTCAAGCCGTATATTTAGTATTGATAATAATAACTACCTCAATTGAGTCTGTTTTGTGACTTCTTATCATAGTATTTTGACTACATGTTTCGGAGCCGTAACTTCATCATCTGATCCTATTCACACCGAAGAGTAAAATAAAAATGTTTTACTTGACACCGAACACAAACACAGGAGCATCTTTTTTAATTTATGTCACGTGTAACATTTTTATTTCGATGTATGACGAGTGAATAGTACCGGATGATGAAGTTGCGGCTGCGAAACATGTAGTCAGAAAATCACTACAAGGAGTCACAAGGCGGACCTTGTTAAGGAAGTATTATTATCAATAATTGATACTGACTTGGTACCACAATCTTGCGATAGTGCTTAACCTTACAAAATATTTCTTTTAAAAATCAATTACTTATAGCACAATTTTAAGTTATGAACACAGTAGGCAATATTTAATAAAAAATATTAAGTTTTACCATTTTTATCGGAATTATGTTTGAAAGAAGTTTTCCGGAGTTCTTTCCTTTCTATAACCATGCATGCTTCTATATTTTAACGTTATATATTATATAGACACTGATGTATAATTAATAATAACTGATTATAATGTGTGTTTGTAAAAGAAAGGGACCCTTTGCTTCTAGTTTTGAATAACACAGTTAGTAAAAACATTTTGCAAGCATTTTTTCCCCACATTTAGTTGTATAAAATCATCTCCTGTATACACGAGAGAGTTAACGGAGTCTGTGAAGTAGCCAATCTCTTACTTTATATAACAATGAATTCTGTGAAAGTGATGCGTTCTCCCTAATTCAACCGGGAGGGATTGTTTAGCAAAATAACTTTTGTTTGAAACTTTCACACCTTTATATTTTAAGCAATTCACTTCCTTAAATTTTCTAGCACGTGCGGTAGTGTATTTGGTTTTTATTTTATTTGCCTTGCACACTCTTCGTTCACTACGCTAGGACTACAAGTGCGTTTGTAAGTTGTCGCAACATTAGAAGTGTTTTATAACGCTAAAAACCTTAGTTAGATTGATAAATTAATCGGACGGGAGCGTTTAAACTCCACTACAATACTAATCGATTACCAGCACTATATGTTGTGAAAAGCCTGCGGTTATTGATGGTTTAGAACAAAAAAATAAATTAGTTTTTAAATAAATTATCTTATTTCTATGACAAAACAATGTTGCACTAAACATACTTTTACTACGTATTTCATTTTCAATAGTGACAATTGTTTTTTATTTATTTTGTAATATTAAATTTAGCATTGAGCCCTTGACTTTTTCAGAGGACCCTGTTTTGCCACCTAATGGTCAAAAAACATTGAAAGATTTCAAAGTAATTAAATACTTGAGTACGAAAAATAAACCTCCAGAAGGTAATATATTTACCTTAATTTAGTCATATATTTTTTTCTATTTTCGCTTAACAGTTTGCCCTTGATTTCACAATCATGGCATTAGTTTAAATTACAAATATTGATAAATAAAGTAGTTTTATCAAAATACAGTGGACTGACAATCTCAACTTTGTATCTAGCTATTTCAATTTGAATTTCATCAAAATACTTTCAGTAAGTTTTATCTTAGACGTACTATTTTTTTATTTATTTGACTTTAGCTGTCCTGTTTTATGTTAAAAAAATATGATGTGTGGACCTTTACGCAAAGTCTGGCTAAATCTTAGACCATGTTAAAGAAAAAAATTCCTTTATTAGCGAATTTCCATATATTCCAGTCATATTAGGGGTTTCATCTCGGAATGGGAGATAATACGCTGTAAACTCGTATAAACCTTTATTTTGGCATTCTAAAAGTTGTCTCATAAAATTTCGTATCTGCGTCTTAAGATATTCAAGGCCAAAGGTCACAAAATGATTGCATTATACTATGTATAGGTAAGCGCTGCACGCTCTATCTCAAAAACGGTTTGTATAAAAAAATGTTTTAAACAAAATTTTTAGAGAATTGTACGATTTACAATTTGTATAATAGATGCAAATATCATTGAAACCATAGGAAGCGAGATATTAGCGAAAAACTGTGACCTTTGACCTTGAATATCTTAAGACGCGAACACGATATTTTATGAGACAACTTTTAGAATTGAAAAATAAAGGTTTGTATAAGTTTACAGCTTATTATCTCTCATTCCGAGGTTGACCCTCTTTTTTGGCTCAAGTGATTGGACTAATAGGAAAGATAAACTATTACAGTGATCCTTATGGTGAGACCTAAGGTTGGGAGTTGTCAATGAGCACCGATCATAGTTCACAAATTATGTTTTGGGGTGTTACTAAAAATTATATATATGTGTTCACACTCAAACGGCCACATTTTACATCCGATTTGGCCCAAATTTAGTACTCATATTGATTTTCTAGTTGCTCAGATGAGTTCATTAGCCAAACAAACCGGAAGCTCGTTTTTTTATTCATGGTCATTTGAGAGCACCGATCCTGGTCCCTAGAACATTTTTTAGGGTGTCATTAAAAATGATATGTCATTCGTTCGTACTCCGCATTTTATTTTAAGTCCGATATGGTCCCAAATTGGTTTTCTAAGTCGCTCGGATGAGTTCTTTAGCCAAAAAATCCTACAACCGGAAACATATTTTTGGACCTGAAATAAGGATTTTTTTAGATTTTTTTGTACTAGAAAAAATCTTTTTTGGGTTATTTAAAAAAATATACATATATTTATAGATGATTATTCTGCACATTTTATTTTTTTACACGACCTTTACATTCCCGTCTTGAGTCCCCTGAAAATTTAAAATACCGTAAAAGTACCCAGTTCAAATCTTCATGGGGGCAGCATCTGAACCGAAGCTGACGGCTAGTTTGCCTGCTGTGAGCGAAATGGAAGCAGTCCATAATCTAGGCCGCAAGGTTGGGGTGCAAACTCACAAAGCTAGTTTTCCTGCTGTGAGCAGAACAAAGCATCGTGTGAGGTGCAAATTCTATTAATATATTTTCTACACGCAGGCAGCTATAGAACAATTTCCCAAATACTTTATTGAAACCCTAAAACATATAAACTTAATTCTTGAAATTCACCTAACTCACATCAGCAGTTCAGTTGCGTGATCGAATTATTTTCCATGTGTCCCATGAGGACGTTATTTTAAAATACAATTCTTCCAATATTGATCAAATCCGGGAGTGAGGGGATTTAAGCAAATTTTGGGGGTAGGAACATTAGCAAAAGTTTTTTTCAGCTTACTTTGTTAACTAACCTAATTTATCGTTTTTTACAATAATAGTACATTAGGTTCTTTACTTATATGTAGCTTGGTTCCAAACTGACTGAAGTCAAACAGTTTGGATACAAAATTTGAAAACTGAAATAACTTGTATTTTCATGTTGAATTTCAAAAAAAAAAATATTTTGGATATTGAAACCAAGATAGTTTCCTTTCCAGGCACCAACCTAAAAGAACCCACGACACAAAGCGGTAAAGTGGATACTGGTGTCGCGCACGCAGCCAATCAAGCGGCAGCAAGCATAGTCAACGTTCGCAACAGCCAATAGAATCAATTAAACTTGTACAGAATATAAGAAATAGTTTGTATATATTATGTTATAATGAATACTTTAAGATATTTTTTACATTATTGGGTACAGTCTGGGCAATGTTTGTAGGAAAATGAAATATTAGGATGAATAAAGAGATTCTAGAAAGAGTTTCTAAATTTATTAAAACTTAACCAGTCTACTTAAAACAGTTCTATTTTTTTTCAACCAAAGTATGCAAATGCATTAAACATTGCAAAAAGAAATATTTAATTAAATTTAAAGTTGAGATTTTAATGTTTGATTTTAAAATACAATTTTGGTTTGTCGTAAAATAATTCTTAATGCTGCAACAATTAAATAATTTGAAACTACATTTTCCTTTTGTTTCTTTTAATTAATGTCCTTCCATAAATTGTCTTTGATTAAAATTGTATTAAGTACAAATAAAACCACACTGTATAAAATGTTTTTTCCCTCAAAATTCTTAAGTAATAACATTGCAATTGTATTATTGTTGGTGCTTTATGGCAGCAAATTGAGATTTTGTGAAGTCTGCCTTGGTCTAATGGTATTAATTTTGTTCTTGTTCAGAACTGTTATAATTTTATTGTACTTTATACATTTTGCTTTATCGTGTTAATCACCTTCTAGGGCCAGGTGACCGATCAGTACAAATAAATTATTACTACTCTCGTTTATTTTCCCACAGTAATAAATGACAGCCGAATGCAGCAATTGCGGTTGAAGTAATGAAAATACAATTAATATCAATCCTTTACTGTAGAGCCTTCTTTCACATTTCATGGTTTTAAAACTAATTGTTTTACAAAACTTAATTGTTTTACACGGTTATTGCAATACAGTAGAACCAGGGCCGTCCCTAGGGTTAGCGGTGCCCGGGGCAAACATAGCTGCGGCGCCCCCTCCCTCAAGTAATAGTCGCATATATAAACTTTTTGTGCTGCCACCAATACTTTAACACTTACACCACCTACCAATCTACCATAAGGATAAATATATATACACTCAATTCAAGGATTGTAATAAGTCAAGGAAATCAAATAGTTCAAACAATTTAATTCTAAATGAAAAATTAAATTACTGACAAATAGGTAAATTTATAACGGTATTCTTCGAGATTTTGCTAAGGAAAATTGTTCAATAATTTTTCCAAGGTTGAGTTTTTTTGCCTCCTCGTTTTCAATGGAGAGTATCGCAAGCGACAACAATCTTTCTTGCGTCATCGATGTACGTAGGTAGGTTTTAATTAACTTCAACTTGCTGAAACTACGTTCACAGCTGGCCACTGCCACTGGAATTGTCAGCAATATGCGTAATGCTATCCACAGATTAGTAAAAAGGTCTTTTCTGTCGGTGTTTTTGATTATATTGAGTGCTTCTAATGGTGATAGTGTCTTGTTGGCCGCCTTCTGCTCACACCATTTGTCAAAAACGGTAGTTATCAAACTAGCGTGTAGAAGTTCATTTATATCTGAAATGTTTTTCACAGTCAGGTGTTCTTGTAACATTTTACAATCCTCTTTAAGTTTGTCCTTTGATGGTAGTTTTTTCAGGTCAAATAGGAATCCCCACTTTGACTCGTATTCCGAGAACTTGCCCATCCTGTCTTTTAAAGATGATTCAACTGTGTCAATTAGGGGCAAGAAAACATCATTTTTGAAAGATTCTTCTGGATTAGGGTTGTATTCGTCTTCTTTTTCATAAAGAAATAGTCTTTTCTTCTTTCTCTGCCGCTTTTCCTTAAACAGTGCTTCGATGCCAACTTCCTCAGCTACTTCCTTTGCTTTATAAATTGAGTCACTTAATCCTTTTCCTCGAAAGGTCTCAACGAACTTAATACAACTTTTCATCTGCTCAGAAGCCAAAGAAATGTCTGACGATTTCCCCTGAACAACTTTGCTCACTAAGTTTATTTCAAACAGAAGGTCATGCCAGACAGACTATTAGGCTTACTAAAAATTAGAAATCTTCCATAAGCATCTGCAGTGACTTTGCCTCTGATGAAATTGATGCATCATCAGATTGTTCACTAAGCTGTTCCAGAGCTTCAATAACGCCATTGTATTGGTATCGAATTGCTGATACGGAATTTATCCTAGCTTCCCACCTGGTTTCACAGACTTCCTTCAGGGTTTTAATATGGTCACTAATAATGCACCATCGCTTGGTTGATGCAGAAAAAATTGTATAGATTCTTTGAATGATTCCAAACAGCAATATAGACTTCACCGATGATTTAGCTCCGTCTGATATAACTAAGTTCAAGCTGTGGCAACCACAGGGTGTAAATGAGGCTAGTGGGTATTCTGCTGAAATTCGAGCTTGAACGCCTTTTCGAATAGCAGCCATATTAGACCCGTTGTCATAGCCTTGACCTCTACAGTTGTTTAGGTCTAGCCTACAAGACTTTATTTCTTCAATTAGAAGGTTAGAAAGAGCTTCACCAGTCGCCTCTTCAGACACTGCATATCCAATAAAGCTTTCTTGGACGATGACTTCACCATTTGCTTCATCTTCTTCATGAACGTAGCGGATGGTTAGAGAAGTTTGGTCTTTGTGACTAAGGTCTGGAGTGCAATCCATAATAACTGAAAAATACTTTGCAAACTTTACCTTGTTCACAATAGCTTCTTTTACATTCGAAGCCAAGAGGTTAATGACCTCAAGGTATTGAATGTTGACACTTAGCATTTGTGTACGTCTTTCTCCATCTTCGATTCGCCGTAAGTGCTCCATCATTATTGGATCAAATTGACCCAGTAATTGGATAAGACCAAGGAAGTTCCCATTATCTTTGGTGTACAGCTTTGATGAGCTTCCACGGAATGCAATATTATGTTCCGCCAAGTACATAATCACTGACACTATTCTCTTAAGCGTAGCCTAAAATGAAAGTTTTTTATAACAGAGATATGCCCATCCTTATTACAGTATAATATTTACATTAAAACGGTAAAAACTTACAATATGGAGAATTGAATTTAACATCACAATATTCACAATCACTAATCACACGCCACTATCACATCGAAAACACACTCTGTCACTACTCCACAAGAACATTAACTTTAAAACGGCCATACGACACCACAACACCAGGTTTCACGGCGCAAACGCAACAACTTCACACATTTGCATAAAATTTGCATATATTTGCATAAACGATAATTTAACCCACTTAAAATTATCCAATCGTAATAAAACTGGCACCATTGGAAAGGAAATGAATTAAACTTCAATTTTTGTATATACAACTTTTTCGTAAAACGTATATTTACATACGTAATCATCGTTTTAAAATATGCATATCGGACTACAGCTCTTTCCGTGCGCGAATCTGCATACAATTGTACTGTTATTTCCCACTTCTGCAACGTTCCCCACCATCTACAATAATGTTTCTTTGGCATTTCTAACAATACCGTTGGATTGGTCGGGATTTCATCTTTCTGTTGGTGTCTTCCAATCAGATTTCACAGTACATTTACTGTTTCAAACAAGAGTTACTGTAAACCCTTGCGGATTGGACAGTCTCTCAACCGATAAACACGCCTTTTGTCAACGATTATTTAGTAGGCAACGCCCAATGATTTGACAGATTGCTTTATACCATTTTGTAGACGAAAGTCTGTAGTATCTAATGGTGCTAAGTAAACTGGATAAAACCGGTTTTGTGATTGTCTAAACAGCAGTGGCAAGTTACGTTGTTGTGAGATCGCCTCGGGCGTTCGTTCCCACGCTATTCAAGTGGTCCGACCTACTGCACGTGTTAGCTCGGGAGTTTTTATTCCACTGATGTATTTTTGTTATTCAAACGAATGTAACTCAAACACTTTTGTGAACTAAGGAAAGACAAGTACACCGTTCTTTTCTTTGATTTATCCTCTACCACTTTCTTATAATAATATTTCATTTTTTGTCAAAGCATATACGTAAAGCACGTTACAATCTAGGCCTAGGTAAATACCAGTTGTGTACTTGAAACATAAAAACGGTTTTTTTCAAAATAAAAAATTTGAAATTGATAAATGTTTTTATACAGTTCTATTTAGAACTAAATTACGAAACTTTTTTACGCTTACGAAAAAAATACAAAAAATGTTTACTAATTGTTATGTAGGCCTAAAGTTGAACTTTTTCCTTTCGTTACTGAACATTTTTTGTTTCTTGAGCTAATAACTTTTACAATTTCAAAATAAACTTATTTTTAGTGGCATATTTGAATTCTTTGAAGTTTCTTCTACAAAAAAGCTATTGAACACATTTGGATTGGGGTTCATTTACTATTTTTGGCGAATTTTTAAAAATATGCTTGCAAAACGCTAAAAACGGGCTGGCCAATTTTAGCTTTAACCGTGGCCGTTGTTGGGTTAATACTGTGCCACTGCAGCCACATCACCCACTATCGCCAGACTCGCGGCGTTCAAGTCTCAACAAGTTTGACAGCGACAGCCGACAGATGATTGGATGCGCGCGCAACTTGCATCTTTCATTCTAGTACCAACCCTACACTATTATTATTTAATTCTTTGTATTATATTACATTTATATTTAATTTAGTGGTACAAATTTATGTTAGCTCCAACCTCATTTTTCAGATTCGTATTTATTTACTTTATGCCTTTACAATTCATGCACCCCTACATGACCCCGCTGAAAAAAAAATTGACGCGGCGCCCGGGGCAGCTTGCCCCGGTTGCCCCCCTCTAGGGACGGCCCTGAGTAGTACCTAGGTTATCTGAGTTTCCTTATTAACCGAAGCAAATTAAAAAAAAACTTTTTCCAAAATCAATTCTGTTAACTTACAAATTAATCTAAGTTAACTGAATTGATTTCCATAAAGAATTCATAGTTTGAGAGGATTTTTCAATAAGTGAATTTATAATAAAAACTTTATTGTTAGATTGAACAGAAAGAAAAGAAAACTGTCTTTTGCCTTTTACATCCTGAAGACATTTCCGCTCCTTACCCTTGTGACCTTTAGCGGACGGGTAGTATAGTGAATGACAAAGCGGTCTTGAGCCACTTTACCCTCCCCTCCTCGCAGCATCGTATTTAGTACTCGCCATTCTTTCCCATGAGTTGTTCCTCCCCCTGCTACTGTATTTTGTTTTTAGTCGGAGTTAAACTTTCTGAATGAGAGTGTCATTATAAGTGGAAAGCGTGTTGTTTTATCTTTAAATCAAAAATGGGAAGCAATTACACGATTAGATGGAGGTGATTCAATAAGAAAAGTGGCTAGTGATTTAGGTGTTGGGGAAGTGACTGTCGGGGATTGGAGATGAAATAGATCGGAAAATGAAAATTGGGTATCTCAACAGAAACTTCAAATAAAGATTCGATTATTTTTGTGGTTTTATTACAGTAGCTTACAGTATTTCTTTCATTTGAGTACATTATCAAACCTTCTTAGTTTATTTAAAGCCAAATAAAATAGATTTTGAAGTAAGTATGGCTCCAAATCAGCCTATAACGATGTAAATGATGTGGAGGCGCACCTCAATGGTTATCTTACGGCCTACCCATAATCGTAACCAGGACGACCGTATGGAGGGGGTTACAACAACCGGGGGGGGGGGGGGGGGGTACATGGACAATTTACACTTTTAGACTTCTAATAATAATTGTGATTTAGGCCCATTTTAGAATAGCAACCATGACTCATCCCCCGTCAAATCTTCCCGTGCGCTGCCTCTAACCCCATAGGACCGGAACACACACGGCGTTTTTTTTTCGGCTGGGATTGTCATAAAATTTAAAGTGCGCACACGGTAAAATTTCCGACGCCGCGCCGTCTAAAATTCTTATTGGGATTCATTGAACTGAAGTGTCTAGTTCATCAATCACGAAGTGAGTTGTGTAATATATTATTTTTAATGTTTTCTTGATATGAACAGAGAGCAACTCTCGCTTTATTGTTATTCCGTCGCCGATTGAAAAGGAAGCAAAAAAATATACATATTTGGGTTCGTCCAATCAATAAATAAAAGAAGAAAAGATTTTGGAGCTGTGTTTCTTGATTTGAGGAACTAGAAGAAACATTTTTCAATTATTTAAAAAAGTCGGTTTCGTCATTTGACGAACTGCACACGCGGTTAAAGTACAGTATTCTACGAAAAAATACTAAAATAAGGAAAATTGGTGTAAATTTAGTCACGTTCGCCACTGCTTCGGCGGAGACGGTGGAAAATCCGTCGATTGTAGCGGCAGCGAGCGGCTGCACAGATACCGTCAGCGGCAAATAGACAGATCGTTTATTTTTCCGACGAATGTGTAGCCTATGCTCTAATACTCTCCTTCGCACCACTGTTAATATGTCAGCGACGGCAAATAATCTGTGGCGGAAAACGCCGTGTGCTGCCTTTAGAACACTATACTTTGATACACTACACTGCATCTATATAAAATAAAGTGTCAGTGCCCAATTCAATCAAAGATAATATCAGCAATATATTGATAATTTATTGTAGCTTAACATTTGCATAGGTGTTGAAAACAAGTTAGGTATTTTAATATTAACAAAGTCCGAAATATTTTTTCAATGGGGGGGTTATAACCCCCCCCCCCC
>JAGFPH010017134.1:0-18134 GCA_018207615.1 Philaenus spumarius
AAAGTAAATAAAATAAATATAAATAAATGATTATGAGACGTCTCTCTCTATATATATAAAAATATAAGAATTTCTAGTGTGTACAGCCCTGAGGGGCTATGGTCCGAAATATTGCTATAGCTGCACCGCCCAATTATTAAATACAAAAATATCCTATATAGTATTCATACACTAAATTACTTTTCCAAAATACAGCCTGTTTAATATTTAACACAAAAATCAACTGCAGATCATTGATATTTCAAATTAATCTCTGTCTATAACTAGAACACTGTAGATACAAGAATTTTATTTTATTTAAAGTCCTGTTGAAAGGTAGGCCTTTTCAGTAAGGCGTAGCTGTGGTGTAGCTTATAGCATTGTATGGGTTAATTATCCCCTGAAGTTGAACCAGTGTAACTGCATAACACAAATAACAATCCTTTTTTAGAAAACTTGCAGCTAATTAAATAAGCATAAATCAAATAGTTCTTTTTGAGTTAGCTGTTCTAAAATTTGTAGCACAAGGTGACAAATTGCTACCTAAAGATTGTGAGAGTTAATACAACATGTATCATATTGCATAAGAATGTTTCTACATGTTAACCAAACCACATGGCAACATAAAAATGTTCTTGTTTAGTTACATAAAATATATATCAGAAATATTATGCCTATAGCTCTTTAAAAGTTTTCAATATTCTGGTTATACTGCAGAAAACTACACAGTTACAGTTAATTAATACAGAACTGTTTAGGCTAGATTTTTAGTTTGAAATAGGTTAAGACTTTAGTAATACACAACATAGCATCAGCTTTAAAGTTTTTGTAGGCTGTAAGATTAGCATTTTAAAATTAGGCTGTAGTAAAAATGAAATACATAGGTATTTTATTAAATCAAACAAAATGAGTTTGAAAAGTTATTCATAAGCCAACGGTGGAACTAACCTTATTGAATTTTACAAGTGAACATTTCATAATTATCAAGGTAAAGCTAAAACATTCTTACCTGGTATTCACAAAATAAAGGCTTATAACAAAGGCATGTCAAATAGCCTTGCGCATAACTCGCGACTAAAAATATAAGGAATTAATCCACAACATAATTTAACTATATCAGCGACATAACAAAAGTGGACTTTCCTGTAGTGGAAGGGATGGCGGACTCTGTTCTCGAATGTTCTAAAACGAAGCAAGGTTAACGGTCTAGAGAACAGCTGTCGTATAACTTGATAAGGAAAGGTACTAAAGCTGGATACCGTACGGAGTCGGTTCCTAGCGGAGAAAGGAGAAACTACTTGGAAAGTGTCGGTAAGGATAAATACAGAATGTAAAGTCGGAGACGTAAAGATTAAGAAAAAAAATATAGGTGGCACTGAAGTCTAAAAACGTCACACTAACTTTAATAATTAAACTAAATAAATTTTAACTTAAACTAAATTTGTATTGTTAACTTTAGTACAAAAAAGATAACAACCCCCTCCCCTCCAAAACCCCGTACCTCATTTTTTAAGATAATGTTAAGGAAAATCCTTTAAGAAGTGAACCTTAGTGATGCCAATAACCTCAGAAAACTTGTTTATTTAGTTTTGGAACATGTCTCTTGCTTACAACAGACGCGTAAATAAATGAACTTTAATTCTTATGGTTTTCTTAGCCTACTAGGAGACAAACCCACCGAAGGTCCCTCAGTGACGTCAGAATTTGAATAAATACAGATATGGATTAAAGATTAATGACGTCATCAATTTAAACGTTACACTCGTGGTAATTTACTTACCACTTTTATAACTCAAACATGTTTTCATACAATTACAATAATTTATAATTTGAAAATTGATGATCTAAATGCTTGAAAATAAACATTACAGCAAACAAATGTAAGTTAAAAATGTGTGTGTTCATTTATTAGTAGCTGTAACTAGTTTATTACAAGAGCGTCGCCATACCTCCCGTCTTCATTAGATTAACTGAAAATTGTATTATAGAAGGTAAGCTAACAAGTATTACTGACTTGTAATATCCGTATTACATAAAGTATTAACATTAGTTATTTAGTTAAATTTCTTAATATTCTATCTGTATTTTAGTATATATGTTATATTTTTAAACACCAATGACAAACACCAATGTCGTTAAAGAAATTTGATTCTGACGTTCAACACAATGTTACCATTTAAGATAGATATTTGTTCTATTTATCCTTGGTTAGAAGATTGGAAGAACAAACGTCAGTGATTTCCCAGATGGAAGACTTTACTAATGCCCACGAGGGAGTCCCATATTATTCGTACGACTTTTTTGTAGACAGAATTGAACTAGTATATGCTTTGTTTTGTGTTTCCATTATACGCTTTAATTTTCAGTATAGGTACTTTGTTCACAATAGTTGCTGTAAGTTCTCTGACAGTGTTTCGTGTTTTAAAGTATAAAAAGTTAAGTTCATTTAGTTTCTTGGTTCACATTTAGAGACGTCAAATGATTGCAAAATAGGAAAATAGCTCACTGAAACCTTCCGCACCAGTAATGAGAATTTACTTAGTTGAAAAAAATTAAGAAGAAAGACTGAATGTAAGTAATGAATGTGCTAACTCATTTGAAAGAGGTGAAACGCGTCCTTCCCTTAATATATTGAATTCTAAATTAGGGGACACTAGAGACGCATCGACGGTGTAGGCAAAAAATATGATATAAAAGAACTTTAATGGCATATACCCTGAAAACATTACTATATCCAGTAGGAAATTTGATTTCTTCGGAAATATTTAGAGAAAAAACTGGAATCGGAAAATGTTAACATTTTAAAGTTTTTTTAGGTAAGAAGTTACATGTGTTCTAAATTTCATGGTCAAGGAAAATTTAGTTTAGTCTTGACATTTAGATAATAATATTTCAGTGACTGACAATGTAATTCATTAGATTGTCACGCAGATCTTTCATAAATGTATTTTAAGGCGTCTATAAGATCAAATATTAAACATTTGGAAAAAAAAATATGTTTATAATAAATCAACTACAAACAATGACTATTTAGATCAAATATAATTTTATACAAATTCAAGATACTAATTTGTATGTATTATTGCATTAAAAGCATATTATGTATTATTAGTTATTTGCTTGAATTAATGTAGACTATTATTTTAATTCGGTGAATCAAAGGGATTATGTTTTTTTCAAATGTTTATAAAATATATCCAATATTTTTTTCCGAATTAATCGCTTGAAATTTAATTGACTAGCGTAATGAAGAAAATAATTTACAAGGAACAAATAATACAAATTTAAATCCCATTGCACAATAAATGAAAGTGTAATAGTGCTGTCAACTATGCATTTTACTATCTGTAGTTCTAGTTGTTTATTTCATTCTTCATTATTATCGAAATTACTGTCGTAAAGGTGGTTAACTAATCCTGAGTTTTTTACTAACGATTTAACATTGCATCAACATAATATTAATGTCCTAGAAACTCTCTGAGCCTTGGAAATACCTACCGTACTGGAAATCGATTCGCACATTTCTATTACAATTTTAAACTCGTTTTTATTTATTTTAAATAAAAACTATTTTATTGTTATAAGTTTTAGTACAATTTTCTGCCAATCCTAACGTAACACTTTCACTTAAGTTTGTCGACGCGTTTCGGAGTTCCTCCATTATCGAGACCTATTTCAGTACTATTCTATTGTTATAATAGAATGATTCAGATTATAAATTTTAAGTACAGACTCGATTTTCCCTGAATTTGAATTTCAAATAATTTGTATTTTTCTAGTTTTTAAGTTTCGTTTTTGTTTAGGCGTATGTCAAGGATCTTGCTGTGTCTTTTTAGCCTTTATTTTTTGTTAAACACAAAGATAATATTGGTAGTAATTTGATAAAGATGTTTAATTATTAATAATCATTTACATTCATAAAAGAATAATTATATAAACATTTTTATTATTTGAAACATAAGGCATTAAAGATGTATGTGGTGAAAGGAAGAAGTTTGGTGTGCGAAGAATGCAGTGTTTCTCATGGTTTTATACAATATGTAAAGTTTACCAAATTAATTATTGCGATCTACATTCATGTAAATTAAACTGAAAATGTTTGATTCTAAACGGTATTTTATGAAAATAAAAGATTTATTATTGCATCAAATTATATGATGACATATTTTGTCCACGAGCTTTAGAATCATGTGATATGCATAGTTTTTTTTTTGTAAATAGCTATTGTTTATTAGTAAATGTTAGAATTATACGCTTCTATAATAAAACATAAAATACAATATATTTTTAGATTTGAGGTATTTTTAGTTGAGTATAGTATGACTTATTTTATATAGCACAAAATAAACTGTCTTGTATAGCTACAAACATTTACAACTACATTTCATTCTTAACGCTTTTATTTTGCCAACAATTACGACAAAATTATCGTAAAGGTGTGTTAACTGATGCAGACTTTTATACTAACGATTTAACATTGCATCAACAGTCCTTAATGTCCTAGCAACTCTCTGATCATAGGATATGTCTACCATACTGGAAATCGATTCGCACATTTCAATTACAATTTTAAACTTGTTTTTATGTATTTTGTAGAACGATTCAGTTTATAATTGTTAGGTGCAAACTCAAGTTTCCCTGAATTTGAATTTCAAATAATTTGTATTTCTAGTTTTTAAGTTTGGTTTTTGTTTAGGTGTATGTCAATATCTTGCTGTGTCTTTTTAGCCTTTAATTTCTTTTTTTTTGTTAAACACAAAAATAATATTGATAGTAATTTGATTAAGATGTTTAATTATTATTAATCATTTACATTCATAAGAAAATAATTATTTATACATAGTTGTAACTCAGTTGAACATTAAGCCAGCCGTTGTAAAACTTGCTTGAAAGTCCACTCCCCACGACACATACTTAATGTTACAATCTTCGTCCATGCGACAAATCAAATCTTTTAAAATTTTAAAGGACTCTTGATAGTGGTAAGATTGGAGTTTAGAGAAGTTAAATACAAATTGGAACTGTCTTTAATATATTGTTAAAAGAAAACAAATCGTAACAAACTTTTCTTTTTCACTGTAAAAATAATGAATTAGTATAATAAGTTAAAGCTTAAAATTTTAAATCAATTTAATAACGTCTATAACGGATTTTCAAATTTTAATTATATTCATTTTTTATAAAAACTTTTTTATTTCACAACTAAACTATTTCTTATGACATTTATACATCCATAGGACTTAAAATATAATATTGAATCCAGAGATGAAAGTATTTGGATGGCATTGGTGAAGTGCAATTTTAGCACAGAGGAAATATTACGTCCATTCATTGTTTGTAAGTTGATTTTTTTTATCGTCGAAACAGATGGCAATTTATATCCTATCTGATATTTATGTAGGATTAACTGCCTCATGCTCTCACACTGTTATTAATAAAGTATAAATGCTATTTAAATTAATTTAAAATTTGATGTTGTATCTTTGTGAAAGATAAATTAACAATGTTTTGTTTCTTTCTGTCAAATACTTTGTGTCGTTTTATAAAACCTAAAGCGGCTAAAATTTTACAATTAGAATATATCGTTATCAATGATCGAAATTATTGTAGGTTGTGAGTTTTAAGTGATACAAACATATTTATTTCATTATTTTTTAAACAAATTTTATATGAGCTCGAGCAAGCAGATTTATTCTTCACTAGTATTTAGTTTTTGTCCCTGAAAATCTTGTAGTGACATGGGTTGAGAATAAAAATGTCTTTACTCTAATTTAAACAATCCTAGTAAAAACTAAAAGAGTAAACTTAGGCTCTTAATCTTGGATCGATTAATAAAGCAGACGTAATGCCTTAGTAAGTCTTTTGTTTCTAACCACTTCAGATTAAGTGATATTTAAAACTTTTTAATTACAAATATTAATATTTTATAAACATATTAATATGTTAATAACATATTAATAATTGTATAGTTTAACAGATACAACAAACACGATGGATTCCAGATATAAATTAGCTGAATTTAAATAGAAAATTGCTATTCCTTCACAGCTGTCGTATCTCAATGTTTAAATTACCACACATTGCCTTTGTAAAGCCATTCGTTGACGACTAAAATATCGAACCTTCTCTAAGTCAGTAATCACTAACACAAATGTCTGTTCGTGCCTTACAAATTATGTTTTTATGAATTGAGTATACAATGTTAAATGTATATGTATTGTGTAGGATTTATGGTAAATATGAAAGTATTTTGAATTTTGGTTGAATGTCAAGCTATTGCTTGTCCTACGGGCCATGATTGACCTCCGATACAAACAGAGGGGTGTATAAGTTTAACGTGTTTACCTATATGTCTTAACGTAGCTCCCAAACTAATGAACTGATTTTAATGTAGTGTTTTAGCCGTTCGATTTTTTAGATGTTTAATGTATCTGTAATTTTATAATTTCTTATTTCTGACGTAGTTCGGTTAAAATAATTTAACTAAATAAGTTTTGGTTGATTTGTGAAACAAATTATTTTTTTAAAGTGAGTTCCAAATAGGCATCAATGACCTGGGGGCATATATCTATTTCCTCCCCACCTTTGTGTTAAAATGTTTAGAATCTAATACATAGGCCTATATTACGTTTTGCGTGTTTCTCGAAGTTGTGCTGACGTTTCTGAGGTTACATTGTAATAAATTTGTTTTCTTAAGTTCTCTTATAAGACTTTCTTTAAATTCAGTAATTTACATTGAACTTCCAGTCACACTTTTGTACACAAATAGAGCGTTTATCACTGATGCATTTAGCAGTAAAAAATCGGTTTAATTAATTTGCCTGTTCCATTTTACTGATATTCGAAGAGGTGTCTAATAAGATCAAAATAAATGTGACCATTTGGTCAGTGTAATCAATGTGTGATTTGCTACTTTTATCGCCTCTGGTTTATATTCATTTCTTCCTCCACTAACACCATCTTCCTGCATTTGATCACCACATTTTGAATAAGAATTGCGAAAGCATAGTTTTGGGGTAAAATTTATTTTCTTAAAGTTGGCTTCTACAACGCCATTTCTAGTTTTTCTAAGTGTTCCTACTAAATAAGATTTTTCACCAAGTCTATTCGTTTAATTTGCACTAGTATACCAATTATCGCTATAGTGTGTGGCAAAAAATTTTAAGTAGGATACGTAAGTTCACGAATTAAGTAGAAACCTACTTTGATGGTTTATTTTTTTACGGAATAAATTCTTCTTCATCATATAGTTTCAACATGTTAGCTCCATACCTGTGGTTTTTGTTTTCAGATATACCAGCTACTCCAAAAATGGAACCACATATTCATCAATACAGATCTATAATATAACTACACATTGTAAACTTTTCATTCACAATCGTTACCAAATTGGATACGTTATACAGGCTGTCGACTACTTTCATGGTTTCATTGCTTATGGATTTCTAAAAAAGCTCAAATATGTTTCTCGATTTGATTTCAGAAAGACGAGATAATATATAAAAGCAATCTCGTCGCAAATAATGAGCTAACCTTGAAAGTTCATTCAGGCCCATCAACATTATAATGCCCAAAATCGTTTTAAATATCTTCTACAGAGCAATCAGTCCGCTTATCCAATTTAGAATGTGGAATAAACTCTGCCTGCAAATAATCATGGGCGTATCCGTTGATTTCTGTAAGATTACAAACTTTTTCGTCATTCAGAATCAACGAATTAAAACCAATGCAGGACAAGGTACATCGATTCAATAATATCAGGGTTAATCCCCCCACCTCTTCATTTTCCGAATGGAAAGGATAAATATTAAAAACAAAATCAGCTGGGTTCCGTTAGTCATATGTACCAGCTGAATTGCATTAGGCTGATTGGGCTTTGTAACTAACCTGGTGGTTTTACGGTTTGTAGTTGTACTTGGCCCAAAATTATCGATTTCACTTTTATTACTATCCTGTTCAAAATCACTGAAAACAACCGAATCCGCGTCACTATTATCTAAAAACTCAATTACATTATCATTTACATAGACTGCATTAACGATTTCTGAACTCCACATATTTTTATGCAATAGCATATTTGTAAACTATATGTATCGAAGCAATCACCCTGTAAAAATATCTAACAAATTAGTGATTAAATTTGAACGACGAAATACACAATTCTTTGCATTATTATTGTTAGTTTAACTTCAAACACTAGTTGAAATTATTTTGTCTCTTCTAATTGATATTTTTGAGGTAAACATTGATAAAACTATTATTCATAGAGTGAAATATAAAAACACTTCGCATTAATATGGTGTACAAAATTAAAGTATTCACAAAATGTTTTGGTATACAAATTGTAAAACAGTATTGTGAGTATTGTGATACTTGTGAGAAATAAAACGAAAGTAGAAGCCGTTACTACTGAAGATATGATATTCATGCACTATCCCACTTGTATTGTGTCTCAGGATTTGAATCTGTAAATACATTTTTCTCTATTGACGCTTTGAATCTTTCAAATGATTACTTCTGTATTGATCATTCTTTATTTAGACAAATTTAATATTGGAGACTACCCGATGCAGGGTAAAATCACTAATCCTTGAGCAGTGGTATTTTCTTGTGGTTTAATTATCTAATACTTATAAACTTATTTGTATGGTTGTACTAGACTAAGAACTATGATATTATTAATGTCCATGTAGAATCAGAGTAATCTATGTTGTTACTTCCAGTATGAATTACTATTTATTGTGTGGATTCCACAACAGAGTAGTAATTATTTTTCGAAGCATAATATTTAAATTAGATTATTTCCCACCTCTCGCTTGTATTACTTTATTTAACATGATTTTAATCATTACATTATTTCTTTTAAAAGTTAACATTATTTGTTATATCAGGGTGATTTTTAAGTATGGAAACGGCTTTATATTGCGCAACTGGGACGTTCTTGGCGGTAGAAACTTATGCTAACCTGTACAGTTTTAAAAATCCTACTTTTTGGTGGTTTTGAAATTTTTGTCCGCCATCTTGGTTCCGCCATATTGGATTTAACTTTATTATTTTAAATGAGATGATGGTCATATGACACATCACCGCAATGTGAAATTTCAAAAGAAAAACAATGGCGCAAACCGTTTTTTGATAGATGCCTTCGTTGTAGAGTTATTAGCATTCAAAGTAGCAGTTTTGGGAAAATTGTGTTCACAAGAAAATTAGGTAGAAAGCACTGCACTATCCATTTTTACATTTTTTATTCATGAAGTATCTAAAAAACTAAATTTAAATGGTGGTTAGATATGATAATAATAAGTATAACAATAAATGGACATAGCAACAACTAAAAATAAGTGGCTATTTCATGAACCATACATCAGCTGTAGGTGCTAAATTCAGCTAATATATAGGTACCTAAAAGATCAGCTGCGACAATTTGTTAAACATTTATTTCATATTCTGTTTGCAAGATCAGCTGATAAATTCAGCTAATAGGTATCTAAAAGATCAGCTGCGACAATTTGTTAAACATTTATTTCATACTAGCTGACCCGTACGGCGTTGCCCGTGGTTGTTGGTATTTAAGTCTTTTTGGCGTAATTGTAATTCTTTTTAAGTGTTCGTTGAATACCTGTGCGTATCCTACTGTGGTCATGAAAAAAAGTCTACGCTATTTAGGAAAGCACTGAAAATTGTATTCCTGTAAACTACTATCTAACATGAAAAAGCTTTAAATATATCGTTTTAATTTATAGTTTTTACTAAGTTTGACTTTCACTTAATTTCATTGACAATGTTGCGAGCACCTACGGCCTTAGAGGAAGTTACGTACCAAATTTCAATCCAATTCGTTCTGATAGGGATTTTTAATAACTCTGACCCCCTTCCCCAAACCACCCTAAAATTTCGAATTTCTTTTAACCCTTTCTTAGCGAAGGTTTAAATTAGCTGGGAGTCTTAGAAAAGATATTTGAATCACTTTGTAACATCCGCGTTAATTTAGGATGTAACAAACTGGTTCAAATAGAGTTTGTAATTTTAAATGTATAGGCCTAATTAGTATAAGATATATATTGTTTAGTATTTAAATATACAATATACAGTATAAATCAAAATAAAGCTATGAATGTGATATTTTAATGGCATTTAGTTTAATTCAGATGGTTTGTTTAGTTTTTAATAAAATATGTTTAAACTCGTGTATGTTTATGGTTATGCATGGTGTCAAATAATTTGTTTGTTATTATTATTATTATTGATAGCGAAAATATGTTTTGAAAAGTATTAAAAACTTCATAACTATGATATATTTTATATAAACAATATTTTAAGCAGCATATCTCTAAGTAGGCCTATATAGATATTTTAATAACCAATGTTTGAGTTGAATTATAATCTGTAAGCATTTTTCCTTGTGTTTGTTTATAGTTTTTCAATCTAACCTTAAAAAGCTGTTGGTTTTGAAGAGTATTAAAGTGATTATAAATTTTCTAAGTAATGTTGCTATGGTAATACATGTATACAAACATAAGCTTTTTATACGAACAGCTGTTTTTGTGAGCTATGGTTTTGAGTTCATACAATAAATGCTGTTCAGTTTCTTCCAAATTTGAAACTTTTTTGGGAAACTTTGCAAACTTTTCTTTACGTATAAACCTTCTATGAACTACTACAAACATTTTAAGACCAAAAATAGCCAAATTGGTCCAGCCGTTCTCAAGTTTTAGCGAGACTAACGAACAGCAATTCATTTTTATATATATAGATTCTGTTTGCAAGATCAGCTGTTAATTTACAACAATTAACTTTCTTTCATGTACTAACAGTACAATTTATACTACTACTTGATTTGATAATGCTAGTAAAAATAAAGTTTTAGGCCAAGTTGTTCATTATTTAAAGCATTTTTATTAGTGCCTTCTGTTTATTCCGTTCATTAAATTACAAAAATTCAAATTTCAATGCCTCCTTTAAGTGAAACTGAAAGAATAACGCTGCTGATGATGCATGGGTATGGTGATAGAGTACGGCCTTTACAAGAGGTATGTGATTTATTTAATAATACATTTCTAAACCGTGAACCGATTTCTAAATCCACTGTGAGCAAGACAGTACGACGATTTGAAGAAACCGGTACTGTAAATAATCGACCTCGCACCGGTAGGCCACGAACTTTTACAACTGATGCAAATTCTTTAGATGTATTGCAGTATTTTGTTGACGACCCTCATTCATCAATTAGACAAGTCGTTGACCAACATGTCATAAGTTATTCTTCAATCCAAAAAATTCTCAAGACAAATAAATTTCATCCTTATAAGCTACACTTGGTGCAAGAACTTTCGGAAGACGATTTTGACCGCAGAGTAGAGTACTGTGATCCAGTAATGCAAAAATTAGACATTGACAATAATTTTTCTAATTTAATAGTATTTTCTGATGAGGCAACGTTCCTGTTAAATGGTGAAGTGAATAAGCAAAACTGTAGATATTGGAGCACAAATAATCCCAGATGGATGATGGAAGCTCATACGCAACATCCTCAGAAAGTAAATGTTTGGGCGGGAATCGTTGGTCATTGTATTGTAGGACCTTTTATTTAAGATGGAAATTTAACTGGAGAAACTTACTGCGACTTGTTAGTGAGTAGGATTATACCAAATATCCGGGAAACTCTTGGACAAGATTTGGATAACTTATGGTTTCAACAAGACGGGGCACCACCTCACTATTATCTAAGGGCGCGGCAAATTTTAAATGAACATTTTCCAAATCGCTGGATAGGTCGTAGAGGAGAAATAGAATGGCCTGCGAGGTCACCAGACCTCTCTCCTCTTGATTACTATTTTTGGGGGTACCTTAAACAAAAAGTTTACCAGACAAAGCCTGCAGATATTAACGAATTGAAGAGAAGAATAATTTATGAATCTGCTCGTGTACCACCAGATATGATACAAAAAGTTACAAACGAATATTATTCCAGGTTAGCACACTGCCAAGCTGTAGAAGGGAAGCATTTTGAACATTTACTTTAGAAAGGTATTCTGTTAAAATTAGTTAAATACTTTATTTAAATTTAGTTTTTTAGATACTTCATGAATAAAAAATGTAAAAATGGATACTTCATGAATAAAAAATGTAAAAATGGATAGTGCAGTGCGTTCTACCTAATTTTATTGTGGTGAACACAATTTTCCCAAAACTGCAACTTTGAATGCTAATAACTCTACAACGAAGGCATCTATCAAAAAACGGTTTGCGCCACTGTTTTTCTTTTGAAATTTCACATTGAGGTGATGTGTCATCACCTTAATAATTTTATTTGAAATGACAAATAAATTAGGGGAATCAACGCAACCTGTGCTAAATACTTAATGTGTTATCATGCTAAACTGCTATTTGAATTTTGAGTGAAGGACTAATGTGCTAATGTGCTAAAGTGTTATTTGCTTTAGCAAGGTTATCCTTGTTCAGTTTTGTTCAGGATATAATAGTTTTGTAAGTTTGTGTGCTGGATCAAAAAACTTTTAATTGAAATGTATTAGGGTAGAAATTATTACCCTTATTACCCGGGTTCAAACACTAATTTGTCTAGGAACAGTTCAATAACAATGCATCCAGTGGTTCAGTGGTAATTCTTATTTTAACATTAATTTATTTGTATGCTTTTGCAATTCTAGATAACATACAATTTCTCACATTAGCTACACTTATGCTACATACATTTCTTTTACTAGGTATTGACCTTCATAAGACAGACTGGATTACAGTACCGGCGACTAAAGCGTGTTACGTTTATGTGAAACATCAAAACTCTGAATACAATGTGACTTTAACCATAGACCAAAATACTTTGCTTTGCTCACTCAGTGTGTTGTCTTCGTCAGGTACTTCCTTCGCCTGAGATCTCGATGGCACAAACTTCGAGCTGATCGGAAATCCCCGTCTTAATATTCTGGCCACACTTTCCACGACGAACTGGCCTAACTTCCGGCCCAACACATTAACAACGGACATCTAGCTTCCTGTTGACATCTCCAAAACAAACCATAGCAACGCGAGTTCCGTGTTCCGCGTTTAACGAACTCTCAAGCGACCTCGCTACAATTTCCGTATTTATACTATACTTCCTGGTCTGTCTTACTGGCTAATATCTTTACATACAAAACACTAACTCTAATAACTAGTATACTAAAATATATCTTTATTACACATTCCAAAACATAACAAATGCCAAAGAGAAGTAGAAAGGAAAAGTACTCCTCATTTAATTGTTCAAGTTGATTGTAAATAAAAACACCATCTTGATAATAATTAATCAATATATTTTTTATTTATTTTGTAAAAAAGGATTTCTAATAACAAAAAAATTACAGTAAAAATATGTCCAGGATAGCAAGGCCTTGTGGCCTTGTCCGGGTCCGAGGTTCTATAAATTACTGTAATACCTGAAAAATAATAAACTGAAGAATATTAATACCTGAGTAATTTATTACTGGCATAATTAGTATGAAATGGGTTCGGGGTTCTTTTTATAAAATAGAAATTACTTGTTATATTTATATATTACTGTACTCAGAACATTCTAAAGATTGATTTGGTATATAATTTATTAAATTATTTTGATTAAATCATTCTGTTTACAGTTCTTTAGACTGAAGCTGTAATACCCTACGCACTTTATTATTTGTGAATTATATTTTGGATAAAATTAGGCCTCATTTTCTGCATTTTTTGGAAACATATTTTGTGTTTTCGTGATCTAGGCTAAATGACTAAAGTTTAGAATATGCCTCTTTACCATATTCTTTAGTTTGTAAAAGAGATTTTTCCCTACTTACTAAATAATGTGTATTACATTTTTGTATATTTATAACAAGATTAGGCCTCTTTTTAGTTCATTTTTGCTAACATATTTGTGTTGTGCAAACAAAATCAAATACACAGAAATGTTCTCTGTACTTTTCTGAACACGAAAATACAAAAATGTACTTTACTAAAATGGTTTAGATAGGTGTTTAAATGAAAATGTGTTACAGCAGTAGAAATGTGTCTGCCAGTATAGATATATCCAACTGCCAGATGGATTTTTTTATCTAGGCCTATTTAACTATACTGACGGGGATTTTTAACCTGGTAAATGTGTACAATAAGGATTGTAAAACTGTAGGCATTTGTTAAACATTTTTATTTACATACGTCATTATATATTTAAAGAAAGATAAAATTACTATCTTTTAATTGCTTTTTATTTCATATTGATAGATCAAATGATTTAGAAGTTATTAGTATTATAGTGAAGAAATTAATAATCGAATATGTTTATACGTTATACGAAAATGTACGATTGTTTCCGAAATTAAACGAATAAGTATCTCTTCTTTAATTTTTTTTATAAACAAATACATTGATGATAAAAGGTTGTTTTTATATACAGTTTCTAACCTCAAAGCAAATATAATACCGTATATTATAGCATAATATATTAGTTATATAACTCATATTCAAAAAAAAAATCAACTTCACAAAAAATTAGAACAATTGAAGTTGTAAACATAGCCCCAAACTATAATCTACACTTTGTTCAAGTATTACAGATGTTCGGTGAAATCAGCTGTTATATATCTTATCTTCTAAAGCGAGAGATAATTGTCTGTCTGCTAAATAAATCTGGAATCTCCGTCTAAGGATTTTTGATTTTTTGATTTTATATGGGGCTTTTGGCCACGAGAAATCGATTGGAAATGGTAACCAGTCTGGGAAAATTCGTTTTCTACGTCTTTTTATTAAATTAAAAAGTGAAATTTGTCCGTTTTAAACAATACAAAGCACAGCTGATGCAAATGTTTTCAATGTCATTACAATAATCATCTGTTTTCTTTTAAACGAAGCACAGCTGATGCAAATGTTTTCAATGCCATTACAATAATCATCTGTTTTCTTTTAAACTGTATTTTATTAGAGGTAAGCCTAATGTTGTATCTATTTATAGTTACCATGGCAACGAATACTTCTGCTAAATAAACATACCCTTTATTTAGTTGTTTAATGTTATAGGCCTAACCTAAACGATGTTCACGGAAATTTGCAATAATAATTATTGACGTGAGCGAACTAGGCCCTGCTTATAATCGAGCTTTAGCTCGGTCTCCTGGTACTGTTACTAACGTACGTGTACGGAAGTACAATTCGCTTTTATAGGAGTTGACTAGTAAGCCTCCGTGAAAAATCACAGGCTGATTAATTAGATTCACATCAGAAATACATAATTTAAAAAACAAACAATTAAAAAACAACAATAAGGAATACTTATCTAAGCCTACATAACTTTGCTGACGGGTATTTTTAACTCGGTAAATGTGCACAATAATAAGGATTATAAAACTGTAGGCCTACTTGTTAAACATTTTTATTTGTTATTTTATTAATATATTTAAAAAGTACTATCTTTTATTTCATATTGATAGATCAAATGATTAAGAAGTTATTAATATTATAGTAAAGAAATTAATAATCGAATATGTTTATATGTTATACGAAGATGTGTGAATGTTTCCGAAGATAAACGAATGTTAAGGGTCTGCTGTAGTGGCGGCCATCTTCGATTTTGTCCCATAAGAGCAATGTTAAATTTCAAACCATTTATTTCGTTTATTTTATCATTACATTGTTTGCAAGGTCTCACTTTAAGCACAATTACAATACGCATCCGTTTTGCAGTTTAAATGTCTTTTTAATGCTTTTCTTTTGTTATTTAATTGACATTTTGTACGTACAAAGTTTGAATTTTTTTCCTAACATAATAAAAAATGTACAATGAAAACTAATTTGCAAGCCGGATTCGAAATTTTATAAAGAATATTCAGTTTTTTTTCAGCACTCAATTACAAAATATGGATTTATAAAATGGTTTGAAATGAGGCAATGTCAAAGCGCTCAGCTGCAAGAAATTGCACTGTTTAGATACGGTTATAGAGAGAAGCTCTTGCGTTTCCGGTTGCTTTCTCGTTTACTGGAGCAGACCCTTAATATCTCTTCTTTAAATTTGTATAAACAATTAATATATTGATGATAAAAGGTTGTATTTATATACAGTTTATAACCTAGAAGCAAATATTATAACGTATATTATAGCATACATTAGTTCTATAACTCACATTTAAAAAAATCAACTTTGCAAGAAATTATAACGATTTAAGTTGGAAACATAACCACAAAATATAATTTACACTGGGTTTGTTTAAGTGTTGCATGATGGGTGAATTCAGCTGTTTGGATGTATTAATGTTTCCGAAGTTAAACAAATATCTAGGTATCTTTTCTTAAAATTTGTATACAAAATAAATTGATGATAAAAGGTTGTATTTATATTTATTACCTCAAAGCAAATCTTATCTTATTATAGCCTACATTAGTTATTTAACTCAATCATGTTTTAAGAAAATCAACTTCACAAGACTTATATTGATTGAAGTTGTAAACATAACCCCAAAGTATAATCTTTGCTAGGTTTGTTTTAGTATTAAAGATAATGGGTGAAATCAGCTGTTATTTTATAATGTTAATCTCGTACGTACGCACGTACACTCGCTTTTATAGGAGTTGATTAATTATTGCATACAAACCAACCCTTAAAGCAGCGTGCTCTCTAACTTTCTTAGATTGAATTACGTTTGTAAAAATGTATTGGTTGAATTATGGCAAGAAATCGTATACTTAATAGTATTTCATAGTATAATGAATTGTGTCTTGTGAAATTAATAGATTGTTCTATAAAATAATTTATTGATTAAAGTGCATAGTCAAGTATTCCCACTTTCTTGTACTGCGCCTTGGATTCTTAATTTGAATCCGTTTTCTGTACACGAATCTTTCATATTAATTTAGTACTGTACACTTTTTACGATTGATTAAACCTATTGAAACCAAATAGCAGAGTGTATTAAAATTAAAAAAAAACCTGAATTAAAATCTCATAAACAAATACAGATTTTACAGAAAATATTGCGAAATAATCATATAAATGTAAATATTATTACATTTCAGGCGAGGACTTGCAAAGCTGACGTTTTCAAAATTTGTTAAACATTTTTTTACTTAGACTTAAAAAAATATAGATGATTTGCATTAAAATATATTTATTGTCTGGGTGAGACGAAAATAATTTAAATATAATTGTTACATTATATTGTTGCTCGTTACTACGAGATATAAACAAAGGAGTAATGTGTACTGTTTACCTTCACGAGATGTCTTGTGGATTTCACAGGCAGCTTATTCTGGCATTTAAAGATCATTTATGAAATAATTGTAATATTTAAACAAAGGCATTTGTATTTGACGTATATATTTTATAACCACAATTTAGGATAGTTTGTATGCAAATATTTCGTAGGTTCCTTCTGTAACGATTAATAATTTTTAAATGATATCAGACACATATAATACAATGTCTATAATATATATGTATTTAAGTGATGTTAATTAATTTCCTCTCGAATGCAATTACTTACTGGAATACTCTTCTCAGTACCAGCCACCTATTTAGTTTCTGGTGATGGATTTAACTGTGCTATGCTCTAATTTCCCACTTCATCAGTTTAACTTGTATAATGTAAAATACAACGAGTACATACCACGGTTCTGTAATTATTTTGCTGTAAGACAAACATTCAGGATTGCCGTCCTTATTTTCCTCCTGCATTGTAAAGATTATTTATCAGACCGATATATCCGTAGGTATAATTACGACGGTAAATTTACATTTTATAAATTAACCATTATATATATATATATATATATATACATTAGTAAAAAATAGTTTACATTGAATAAATTAAAAATATTCCATAGATGTATTTATCAGTTCCATTTGTTTATTATTTATTAATTCAGCATTTCTGTAACTTGCATAATTTCAAAATTTTAAAGTAAAAGTTACACGTTTAATAATAAATATTCATTAGTGAATTGTTTGAAATAATAGAAACAACTAAAGTAAGACGTTTAATAATAAGTATCCATTAGTGAATTTTATAAATAATAGAAACAACTAAAGTTACTAGTTTAATAATAAATATCCATTAGTGAATTTTAGAAATAATAGAAACAACTTAAGTTACAAGTTTAATAATAAATATCCATTAGTGAATTTTAGAAATAATAGA
>JAGFPH010017135.1:6093-18134 GCA_018207615.1 Philaenus spumarius
TAAAAGCCAAATATCACTCACTGACTGAACACTTAAAAAGAATACAACTACGTTAAAAAGACTGATAATACCAACCACCACGGGCAACGCCGTACGGGTCAGATAGTATGATATATAAAGAAAGATATTATTTCCAGTGAATCAGGCAGTAAGGACGGAGGTGCAAACGGCGGGAGTTTTTGCCGTTAGGCCTACTGGGACTAAAAATAAGTAAATTACAATATTTAATTATTTAATTTTGGTTTTTGTAATTAAAACAACCTGATTTATCAGGCAAATGAGAATTGCGATACTCATGGATTTTATAATCATATTTTGTAGCCAACACTTCAATAACCTGCAGAATATTTATGTATACCCATTTAATCACAATTTAGGCTAATGCTAGAATATTGAAATTGTATAGACATAATAAATACAGTTGAGATTTTGTTTATGTTTTTTTTCATAAGCCTAGTTATTAAACAAATTATGTAGTTGTGAAGACATAAATGACGAATGAAGTTATAATGCAGGCAATAGAAGTTTAAACATAAACTTCAGAACGCTTTATGAACGTTTGGTAATGTTTACTATTTATATTACTGAAGACCAAAAAATTTTTTAGAATGAGTTTATACTCGTATATTTCAGGTAGTTAGTTAGAAGTTTTTTACTTCAGCTCGCATTAGAATGGCGAAGTATTGAAATCATGCGGTATTTTTGTGCGTGTGTTTTCATGTAAACTCGATATAAGCACTCACAGTCGTCGAAGAAAACACAGGTGATACCAAAATCATCGTAATTTTATTGCGGAGAGTTGAAAAGCTTTTGAGCTTTCTAGCGTAAGTTATAGCACGTTGGGGTCACGTTTTTGGGTAGAAATTTTGAAAATATTGGATAAAAATTTTGAAAATATTGGGTCAAAATTATCAAAATACAATGTGTTTTATATGTTTTTGGGTACGAGAAAACCAATTTTAACAGTTCAAAAGTCGTAGCGAGTCGGAGTCACGTTTTTGGATCAAAATTTTGAAAATACAGTGTGGGAAAACGTTTTACATGTTTTTGGGTACGGGAAAATCGGTTTTGACAGTTACAAAGTCGTAGCGCGTCAGGATCACGTTTTTGAATCAAATTTTTGAAAATTCAGTGTGGGGTATCGTTTTATTTTGAGAGTTAAAAATTCGTAGCGCGTCGAGGTTCTTGGGTCGATATTTTTTTGGGCTAATTCGTGTCTTCTGTCCTGACGATCCGAAGTCTCGAAAAAGTTTTCCATCTTTTTACTAGTTATTTTATTGTAGTTACACTAATCAAGTCATGGGGGGAGCAGAGTATAGCGCTGGGAAATCTATTATAATTTGCAAACCTTCGAGGTTCCAACTGCAACGATAGTCTGGGTAAACCCTTTTAGCCTATCGGCCAGGTTCTCAGGTATTTAAAGGAATCCGTTAAGGTGTAAGTATATTTAATTTGGACCTTAACACAAGTCTCATTCTCTGCAGAGAAGTAGACAGTTATTCTTATGAGAAAAAATATTGTTCAAGTAACAATCAATTCTGTTTGGTGTAGGCTTACACTATTTTAAAATAGTTTATTCGTTCGTTCCTATAGATCTAGTGTCTTTAAAACGACTAAACCGAATTTGATGAAATTTCTTTCAGATCATATTGAAGTTAACCCAAATAACTTCGATTGGTAGCCTAACCCAAATAAGTCGAAATTCGTGAAATTTGTGTCGAAGTGAAATTTGTGCTGGAATAACTTTTAAAAACATTTTGCTCACACACTTAGACTACTTACTTAGAGCAAGTTTTAAGCAAATGCGCAGTAGTGAACATGGACTGATAACTTTTGTAAATACTTAAATTTTACTAAATAATGTTGATCATTTATGTTACATTTACATTTGTTTTTTTAATAATATGAAAATTTATAACTAACACTGTACATATACTGTAAGTAAACTCGGTTTATAGGTCACATACTCAGTTGCCAGTTCTGCAAAAGTAAAAATGAACGTTTCCCGCAATGTCTGTTGTTATCCCCATAGAATGATAAACTGGAAGTCTATCAATACAGACTCAACCCCAACCTTTAGTTTTTCAGTTTGATGTACTGTAGGCCCAGTTAAGAACACTAAAATTGTATCTAATTTTCCCTATAAGTTTATATCTACGTTATGTTTATTTATATTTTGAAATACTAGTGTTTAATATATTAATTGCCTTTATTGATTGTGTCGTATACCTTTTGTTGTTTTAAGATTATACAAATATGAAGCAAGTTGCAGTAACACTAATGTCAGTTTCGAGTAAATAACTTACAAATACATGGATATTATGAGTTTCATTAAAATATGTTCATAATTTTAAAAGTTTTAAAGCCAATCTAAGAATAACAATAAAATATTAAATATAAAATAGAGAAAGGCACAGTAGAAAGTTTTGTTTTGGCAATGTAAATCTACTAAATTACATTAGTCAGTCCCTAAAAAAGTTGTCTGACTAACAGTACAAAATAAATACGATTAGAGCATTATAATAACATCATAGATTTGGTAACTTTACAAAAAAGGAAAATGACTAGCTAGGAGGATCGAACTCGAAGCCTTTATCACGCTAGCACAGCACGCTAAAATCATTTGGCTAACTCAGACAAAGAGACTAAAGGAATATCTAAGTGCTATATATTATGTTGTCCCACATTTACATGGCTTATAATGTGAAATTTTTAATTTTACCTTTTTTTTTATAAGTGTTTTGATGAATCAAAATTTTTGAATAAACGGGTTTACTACAAGTTTTACACTTTATAGAACATGTTTTTTTAGCTTCTGAAAGGATTTTAGTAGAATAATTAAATTTTCCAAAATTAAAAAAAAATATATTATTTTTTATTTTACAGTGCGTTTTAAACCCTTGTCTAGTGAAAAGGTATGTTTTCTAGATTTTTGTCTTTCTGTATGCAGATTAACGTGAAAATCACTCAGAATGCTGCTATTATATTTATTTATAAGTCAGTTATAAATGTACTGTCTATGTTTACAATTTTCATTCATAACTTTCCAAATTAAGGACTACTAAATCAAGATGCACAGAGGTGTTATTTGATTATATAAACATATTTCCATATTAATGTATATCTTCACAACACGATGCCAGGTTCATGGAAGTATTTCAGCAATAGCCTATTTAACATAATCAAGCTAGGCATAAAATAATACAATCTCTGTAGTTAAATACAATCCTAAATATACATTTAGATTATATATTACAGATTAAATTGTAGATTAAATATACAGTATTAAAGATTATAATAATGTCGTAATAACACTACCACCTACACATGAAAAGACTTTTTCTGAATGATTTATTCTAACGTCCATTTTCCAGAAAACCAATAGAAAACAGAATGTTTTTTCATTTTCTTTGATACAATTAAATTTATTTACTTATTTTACTTTAATTTTTACTTACAATAGAAGAATGTTAAACTAATTTACATTAAATGCCAACTGTTGCAATATTCAATCCTATTAAACAGATCATTTGAATTGCCTTTATTTTGTCAAAAGTAAAAACTCTTCCTCTTAATCCACTAAAAATATTTTATATTATTTCATTTCACAAATCTGTCTTGTTATTGTTCATGTAATTACATAAAAACTAAGAGGTATTTTTAAAAAATTTAACAAATAAATATAAATTGCAAGTTGATAAACAAAAAATAACTTTATTTTCTCTACGAAATTTTGATGCCTAGTTAGAACATTTTCAAAAAATGTTTTAAATTTTATATTGGTATAAAATCGTGTAAATAAATTAAAATCTAGTTTTGAAATAGCAATTTTAAGAAAATGTATTTTTATTTACAACAAACTTTTATATATTTTAAATTAGAGGTTCTGTATCCTACTGTAGGACTACCACTAGCATAATTTACTTGTTTTAAAAATTGTAAGTATCAATATACAAAAACAATTATACCTACAAAAAGTAGTTCCAAGGGCAAACAATGAATATAGTACTTTAACTACAATAGCTTGTAGGGTTTTCACGGTGTTTTAATCATTAACAATTCGCGTTTCTGCTGTAGCCTTGTCATTAAAGTTTAATGTAACTTGTGGTTTCTATTAATCCTAAGAAGCAGTACTACCGTTCGATATTATGAAATGAACAGTAATTTATTAAAACATATAATTTATTTACTAAATTTATTGTTATTTTGCTTCAGAGATAGTATCTACAATGTGTTGGTATATACATTGTTTTACTTGGTCAAACATCATTTATTACTATGTGCACACATTTATATACAAATTTGTCTTTTTACTACTTCTATCATACACAAGTTTTATTCCGCAATTTTACAATTAATGACACAATTAATGCTAGACTAGAACTAAATATGCCAAATTAGGTTGGTGTTTTATAAGACGAGATTAAGATGTTTCTACGTTAATTTGTGGCTTTATAATATGGTCACTTGTTAATGGAAGTTAAATTTAAATAAACGTAATACATCCAAGTTACAACTTTCTGTAATACTTAAAATTAACTTTATTTAGAATAATTATTGTTTGCTATATGTACGCCATGGAGAGAACGTTTCAGTCCAACATTTCTAAATAAACTAATTTATAGTGAACTATTTAGTATTATTAGCTGTTCAATTATAGGTTCACCAACATGCTAACATACTATATGTTCTGTTTAGAAATAATGTAGGCCTATGTTTTGGTACAAAATTTAAGTTTTCTGAAGACTAACCTAATAATTAATTAATTACTTTTTTGTCAAGACTTGGTTGCGATCTAAAAACACCTGATCTAAACTAACCTCTAGTAACGGTATTTTTCGAGTTTGTATAAGTTGAAAGCACTTCTTATTTTCCTAAAAATATTGCAACAATTAGATTACTCAAGTACTGTAGTAGTATTCTAAAGATTGTCTGTTTTGCTTTTCTTAGTAGCTTATAATTAAATAACTTTTACAAAACAAATGACAACCAAAACCGTTACTAGATGGCATTAAAAAATATGAATAGCCGACTAATAAAAATATTTCAAAACAGAAGACGGTATAAATAACATATCGTTCTGTACATTATTAAACATAGTTTAATCAAAATAAACAAACGCATATTCAAGAATAAAAATAATAATACTTTTAAAAAAATAACTAATTATGACTTCATTAAAATGAAATATATAGTAAAGAAATAATAATGACTGTTTTTGAATGGAGATGTGCTAGAAGATTTGACTGGGTAGCATTTGAACAGGTTATGGTTCGGATTAAAGAGTATTTAAATCCGGCTATTGGCGATTTTTTCCCCGGTAAGCTGAAATCATAAGAACGTTAAGCAAAATAAAAGGATATCTGTATAAAAATCTCATTGAATAGATCAAACATTTAACAGAGCAGCGTTACTAGTAAAGTTCTAAGTATTCTTTCCTTTTTTTATTGCCCACAATATAACAAATAAAGGGTCGCCCCCGGCTGTTGTCTTTTCCCCCTCAGTAAACTTTGGTTGTAGGAGTTGGAGGCGTGCAATATTTTTTGCCTTCTTTCAGATGAACCTTTGTAAAGTACCTGACCCTCTCAGAACAAATAGTACTGACCCGTAGCACATGTTTTGACTAGAATGTTTTTAGTCTTGCTCTAGAAAATGTGGCTGACAAAAAGAAAAAGTGGCTAGCTGTTGTAACAAGTTGAGGGGAAAATAATCTTTCTTCCAAGTAATTTGAAAATGAGTTTACTACTTTTATGATATATTTTGTCTAATATTTTACTTTATTAGGTAGTAGCGTAAGTAAAATAAAAAGACTTCGTACCGTTCAAACTCGCTGCAAATTTTGAAACAATATAGCGCAATATTGTAAAAAATTGGTTAATCTTGGCATTCATTATAGAAACAAATACATTAAAATCAAGCTTGATTCGCTAATGCGTTTAAACTCAAACTTATGGAATCGTATTTTTTTAATATGCTCCAAATAAATTTCATTTTGAAACGGTTGTACAAACGAAACCAATAGTACTATTCAAGTATGTTGTACTGCTTCTTTAATGTTATTATTTTATTTAAGTTGTAAACCTTTTGTTACAGGGTTCTGAATTTTACTTTTATTATTGCAAAAAGAGCAGACTCACATTGAATAATGAAAGGGTGAATATTTTGTTTAATTTGGTGGATGCAACAAGTAAGCATTCAAGGCAAGAGTTTTCCTATTTTTTTCCTAGCTGTGTGTCATACATAATTATGATGTGCTTTCAACATAGGTTGAAGCAATCCTTTCTTCTACACTGAATTATTTAATAACGTAAAAACATTTGCTTAAGCTAATAGTTGCCAAAAACCATTGTAACATTTGAAATAAGCCAAATGTTCTTTCCTAATAAGCAAATGTGTTGAGGCACGTTCTGTCCTTTAATAAGATCCACTCAGGAACTTTATATAAAACAGTTTTTTTAAGTGAACTGTTGGTGAAGATGAACATAAATAGTTGTACTGTCATCATTTAATGCTTCATAATTAATTGTCTTTCTTATACTATTCCCTTTTGAAGATTTCGCCCCCATTTAACCGACATATTGTTTTTTTCTGTTCGCCATCTTGAACTTCTTGGATCTGCTTCAGTCATTTGCAAACTTCGAAAATGATACTTCGGCAAACTTCGGCATTAATTTGAAACTAGAGGAGGCATCAGATGGTGAATTTATTTAGATAATTTACCATTTAAGACAGATTATTGTAAATAAAGGCTTTAGAAACAAAACCGATGTATGTGTTAAATTCGTTTTATTTGATTATACGAGTTTTGAAAACATGTTTTATGGGTGTGGATCAGCTGGATCCCGTCTGTAAAGTGGGTGCTTTTCCCAACAGCTATTTGTTAGCATCATAATGTGCAGTGATATTAATTAAGTAGCCACCAGATTAAAACTACTTAAATATAAAAAAAAAATGTATATTATAGAGTTTTACTTTTTTTGTACCTTTACTTTTATTTTAACTTGGCGATTTCACTTAAAAGTAAACAGCACAATAATATTGCAAACTTTATAATTTTGACTTATATGGAACACTTTATAAACTAAAACAAAGTACCATTTTAAAAGTAAACACATTTTTTTGCCAAGTATTTGAAAATTTTTTTACTACTTTTACCTCACATTTCGTCTAAACTGTTTTAACAACCTTTATTAGGCAGTAGCTTATGGAAAAAGCAACTTTGTGGAGTTCCAGCTCGCTGCCATTTTGAAACGGTAGACACAATATGTACTGAAAACAATTGGGGTAATCTTGGCATTCATTATACAAACGTATAGCCTATACATTCAAATCCAGCTTTATTTTTCAATGCGTTTAAACGCAATCTTATGGAATCGATTTTTTTAAATACTAGTTGGATGTCAATTTAAACGGTTCCATAGACGAAACCAATGTAGGCCTACTATTAAAGTGTTTTTCCTACATCTTAAATATTATTATTTTACTGAAGTTGCAAGTATTTGTTAACAGATTTTTGAAGGTTAGTTTTATTTATGTGAAAAATCAAAAGAGACTCACATTGAATAAATTTATAAGGCGATATTTAATTTTGCTATATCATACATGGTTTTTTATTTAAAATATTCTGTTTAATTAGGTGCATGCAATAAGTAAGCATTCAAAGTAAGAGTTGTCCTATTTTTTTCCTAGTTGTGTGTCATACAATATCGTATGAAGGGCTTTCATTGCGTAGCTTTTCTTCTATACTAAATTATTTATAACGTAAAAACTTTTGCTTAAACTAGCCATTAATAGTTGAAAACCACTCGTCACAATTGGAAATAATCAAAACGTTTAAAACGCGGCATTTTCTACCCTTTAGGTTCCTCTCAGGAACTTTACATAGGACTGTTTCTAAGTGAAGATTTTTTTAACAAACTGCTTTATACGAACTTAAAAACTTTAAAAATAAAGTAAACATAAAACACGACACGTTCTGCTGAGGGAGTTTATGTGATACTGGACTTGACAACTCTGGGTTAGAATTTTATTTTTACATATTTCTATGTACAAAATTAAAATAAGATAAACAATAAACATTTAAAGCACGGCAGAGCTCTGACCGCTAAGTTCTGCAGGTGGAGTATATATATGTGCCTACTGGACTTGCCAATTAGGCCTATTTGTTAATAAAGTTTTTTTTTCATAATACTTCGTGGTAAAATTTTAGACTAAATGACAATTCAATTGATTTTTATTTTATTTTATGGTCATATTCTCAGAACGTAGGTTTGGTGCATACTTATTTAATCGAATAACAACCAGTGCTGAGATGACCAAACTTTTATATTCTGGGTTACTAGCATATTTTAATCATTGTAAACTTTCTACCTGCTCTGAATCACTAATCCGTTTATGCATTCTAAATACAAAAGACATTGGTTAGTGAACAGAACACATTAGGCCTTCATACAATAAATGGTCTAATGACAAACATTTGTTTTCAATTTGTAGTTTGTTTAGAACCTGTTTTACTCTTAAGGCTCTACATGGAATAAATCACGTTTTTAAACATCCGTTGTGATGAACCTATATTGAAGAAGAGGCACATAAATAGTTGTACTGTCATCATTTAATGCCCAACAATTAATTATCTTTCTTATAGTATTTCTTTTTAAAGATTACGCCTCTATTTAACGGTCATTTTCGTATTTTTTGTTTGCCATCTAGAATTTATTTTATTTTGTAAAAGGAAACGTAGTTGTGATACCTTATTTTCCACTGCAATTAAAGGAGACATTTTATTGTGAAAAGCAATTTTGATTATCTTCTACCGTTAAGATTTTGTATTTCCTTCCAAAATGACTATACAATTAGTCAATGACTAAGTTGCCATTCATTATTCATCTCAACGACATTATGGCAATAAAAAGTGTTGAAAAATTTGTGATTGCCAAATGCTTTTCTATTACTGGTTTTATTAACATGAGTGATTAACATGTTAACACCTAGAGTCTTACACCTCTATACTACAGTCATACTAACATTAGACTGCGAAATGGTATTAGCAAGGTGTTTCCCAAGAAAATCGTTTTACCAGGAATAAACAATTTTCAACTCTTGGTTGTTGAATTCATTATTTGGTTGCACAGTTTTATTAATTGCATCAAGCTGACGAAAATTGTTTAAATGACACGAATAACAGTATAAATTTGCTGAAGATCGAGAAAAAAAACTGTATGCATAATTTTAATGGTGGAGCAGACATTGTTTATTATATTGTTTAAAGTTGAACTTATAATCAAAATATCACTTGTCTTTAATTCATTAAAAAAAGTTATTTTATTTTTATTCATTACTTTTTGGAGGTACGAAGTTGTAATGCCTAAACATAGAATCAACTTTCTCAAGCACGCAGATTAAAATCGTTTAAACAAATATAACAAGAGCAGGCTATTATATTAAAGTATTACTATGTTAATACTGGATTTCATTACCTAGGAACATATACTCATAACAGTTCGTTTTATCATGATTTAAGTATTTTTCTTCATTAACTTACTATTTTAGTTTTAAAACACTTTTACACGCTGAACCAACAAGGTTTCTGAAAATATGTAAAAACTTTCTGTATAACATGTCTCAAATGTGGTATGCAAACGCATGCAAATTATACTGGGTCTAATTCTTTGGTTAGGTTTTTATTCAGGGCAGGACTAAGTAATGCTAGTTCTGATTAACCGTTAGTATACTATTATAACCAATGGATACTTAACACTTATAAGTCAGGTTTTATTATAGACCTTCAAAATGATTTAGACATTTACTACGTTACATTTACAATTGCAGTTGTCGTGAGAAGCTCCCTCTACCTACTCGTCAAATTATATGGTGAATTATGTATTTCCCATGCACTATTCAATGCAGTAATTTAAACCAATCAAAAAATGTAAATAAATGTAACCCAACTTTACACTTAACTTGCAGTGAAAAATATACAATAACTAATTTGTTTAACACTACAAAAATCATAGTCTAACAAAAAAAAAACAAGTCATAGAATATGCATTGGATTTAATGACTAGTAAATAGCAACTACTGTATTAAATAAATTGAAGTTAAAGTTAAGCTGTCTGACTGTGCCACATATATTGTCTGTTTGCTTTTTAAAATACACAATGATCAAAATAAGGTATTTAGGCGATGTAACAGTCAGGGGTTTCGGCTTGATAAAAAAAAACTATAAAAACGAGGGTATGTTTGTTAATACTTCGTTCTCAACGGAACAAATCTAACAATTTCGGATCGTAGTATGCAAACCGTACGCATAACCCGTAGAGTTAGAAGACCGTAATATATCACTAAAATTGTATACAATTAAAAACTTTCTTTGTTAACAATTCATTTTTAAATAACAAATCATTAACAAGTTCCTCTGTGTTAACTCAATATATGTATTTAATATTTTATACGTACAACGAGTACGGGTCATCAGACATCATTAAACATTGGGTACTTGATTTGCATTGGGTTATGACCAAGAGTCTGGCTGTCATTTAGAAATGTTGCGGACTCTTAGTCTGCTATGGACGGGGACAGTTTGATATGGGTATGGCATTTAGCTTCGCACTGGTTAGTAAAATGACCAAAGACCAACACTCTGAACGTAATTTAATTCTATAGTAGGCCTTACTTATATCATTATAATTCCAAAGATGCCATATAACACATTTGTTACATTATTTTATTATATAAAGCTTTTTTATACTCATTACTCTTATTGCTTCAAATTCTATATTTGATTACTGTATTTCGTATAATAACTGGTACCTAATCTATTGCATTTACCATATGTTTACAAACTGGGAACATACTGTGACTAAAGACTGTATTTTTTTTTAGGGTCGCATTTCAGTTTTATAAAACAATGATATTCTAATAATATTGAAAAACTAATAATATAGCATACCTTATGAAGTTATAAGGTTTTTAGTAAATGGGTGAGTATTTAGTCTTAAATTATACGTCTTTTAAGGAATTATAAACTAATTGAAGCAGCTAGAGAGGTACAAGCGTAACAGAAAGACAATTTTATTAGTCCATTTGTTAATCAGAAAAGGACCAGACTTTACGAAATTGTTTGTGGTCGTCCTATCGTTAGAGTGTACCCGGACTCTCTGCCTTACAATCATTTTGTAAACTCAAGTTATTGTTTTACTATACTAAGTCCATGCTTGTTAGTGTAGTAAATTTTTGTAATTAATTTTGTTTCCAACAAAATCAATATAAAAATATTAGAAAAACTAGACAAATGAAATACAGTATTTCATATTCATAAATGTAACTCCAAAAAAATATTTTAGTGTATATCGTAATTAATTTAGATGCATTTTAACTTTCCCTAAAACACTTAATTTAGGTCTACAAAATTTTAGACTGAATTTTGTAAATAGTTCCATAAAATCAATAAACACAGGCAAAATAACAGCATGTGTATAATAAAGTCCAGGGGTGGCTTATATAGTTACTACCGTACTTGATAAAGCAACTTATTAAACGTGGCACACCTATAATGCTGCACCTGAAAAAAGTACTTTTTGAAGAAACTATAAACTTTTCCTCATCTTAGTAGGATGGCCCACTTGGAGTCAGAAGAAAATCGTAAATGAAATCAAATTAAAAGTTTCTGTTAGTAGAAATCAATATCACAAATCCGACCTCAAACAGACAACTGAGTCGGAAATGGCAGACAGTCAAAGTTTGTATAAATTGCAATTAGCTAAATTGTATAAAGTCCCGGGACCGTTTAATAATTTTTTAACAGGCAACATGAGAGCAACATGATAAAATAGTTTTTGGCGCCCAGTAACAATGTGCCAAGTTTTGTATCTTCTTATGTAATTGTTAAACAATTTTTAAGCCGTCACACAAACTTTATACTCAGCCAGTATAGTAAAGTGAAGCGAAAATTCCCGTTTTGTTTTGCTCAAGTCAGAAGTGGCTAAAATTTGCACGTAATTAGGCTACTTGGTAGCTTTAAGTGTGAGCATTTTCATCCTTTG
>JAGFPH010017136.1:0-18132 GCA_018207615.1 Philaenus spumarius
TATATATATATATACATTCATCTGCGCCCGGTGAGTCAGTCACCGCTCTGGTATTTTACTCGGTATGGCAGTCATCTGTCCGAAAGCCAGTCAGTCCTCCCGAAACGCAGTCAGGTACGGCATGCCGTGCATCCTATACATAATGAGACGGCTTGCTGGTGCTGCTGTATTTGGGCGAAAAGCGTAATTACAGTACTTCTTGTCATATTTAGACACAACCAAGGTGTGGACAAATATTTTACCACTCTATGATTTTCAATGAAAATTACACAATCACTTTATTTGAAACACGTATGATACTTATTATTATAAAGTATTATGTTGTTAATAAAGAAATATAAATACTAAAACATTATTTCTCGTTTTAGAACATAAGATAATTGTTTGTCTGCTAAATGGATCTGGAATCTCCGTCTAAGGATTTTTCATTTTTTGATTTTATATTAGGCTTTTGGCCACGAGAAATCGATTGGAAATGGTCACCAGTCTGGGAAAATTCGTTTTCTACGTCTTTTTATTAAATTAAAAAGTGAAATTTGTCCATTTTAAACAATACAAAGCACAGCTGATGCAAATGTTTTCAATGCCATTACAATAATCATCTGCTTTCTTTTAAACTGTATATTTTATTAGAGGTAAGCCTAATTTTGTATCTATTTATAGTTACCATGGCAACGAATACATAATAAACATACCCTTTATTTAGTTGTTTAATGTTATAGGCCTAACCTAAACGATGTTCACGGAAATTTGCAATAATAGTAGTTATTGACGTGAGCGAACTAGGCCCTAGGAATAAATCGATATTGAAATAATACTTTAATTTAGGCCTGACTTATTTCTGAGGCATAGCGTTGAGATTGTGGTTAATCCTTTAAACTGTATTTTTATTACAGGTAAGCCTAATGTTGTATATACCCTTTATTTAGTTGTTTAATGTTATAGGCCTAACCTCAAAACTCAATAATCCAATATTTATTATTGAAATCATAGCCCTGCTTATAATCGAGCTTTAGCTCGGTCTCCAGGTACTATATAATTAAAGGAGAATCTTTGTAATGTAGTATCGTAATTAAAGACACTAATATCTAAAAGCGGGTGTGAGTTTCACGTTGTTTATTTAAGTTTTGTATGCATTTATTCAAAGAAACAAGATACACATGTATTAATTTTTTTATCCTTATACCGAAAGGTTTATTATTATTTTGTTTACCTACTCTTGTGGATGAAAACGTTTCACTACATTAAACTTATCTTATTTCTAGTTGAATTGAGTACATTAAACATCTTTTTTGAAACTAGAAATTTAAAAAGAAACATTTTTTACTAAATTCTACAAATTAGACACCCTAAATCTTTAAAATCTTAAATACCTTAAATTTTAAGCCATTTACATCATGAAATTAAAATTTGTGTGATTCACATTATGATATAACAAAAAGACTTAAAACCTCATAAAAAGTCTTTATTGTTTCAAAATACCCCGATTCCACTAAAAAAGAATAGAATGTTTCTTATAATACCCCATCTTTGTGTGTAAAAATATAGCTTCCTTATGTTTGTGGCGGCAAAACTTGAAAAATTAGGATTGACTTGAAATTTTTACACAATTTTGGATTTTAATAGAAAAGTGTTTGTATATAATTTCTATTCCGAAGTTCCGATAAAAACCGTAAATTTTGAGCGTTTTTTGACGTTTAGATAGTATATGAAAACTTTATGATGAAAACTTGGGTAAATTTAAAGTGAAAAATAATATACTTTAGCCTAAATAGCTATATTTTGATATTTTTGGGGGTTAAAATAGTTGATTTAATTATTCCTATGATTAAAATGTAAATTCTTTGTTATGTTTTCCAAAATGTATTTTTGATCTTTAAGTAAAATGTTGAATGAGAAACTTTTTCTTCTTTTTTAGAATTCCAATACTGTTAAGTTTTGCGGACACAAACATTCGGAAATGAATTTTTATTTATAAGAAATATTCATTTATATATGCCTTCAGACATAAAACAATATTTTAAAATTGTTTACAAATATAGGCCTCCTGACGACAAAAATTTGAGTGCATTTTAAAGAGAAAAATAATACAGTTTTGACTAAATTATAGTTGTTTAATATATTTTAGGTTAAAATCTTCGATTTAAGTTGGCCTATAGTAAAAATATATGATCTTTTGTTTTGTTAAATATAAAACCTATCCTAGATTACATTTCTAGGTTATGTATACAACCTCTTTGTTTGTATTGATACAGACATTGTATTTGTATTAATCCTACTAATATTATAAATGTAAAAGTTTGAACGTTTGTCTGGATGTTGAGATGTGTATATGTTTGACTGTTAATCACGCAAAAAGTACTACATGAACTTGTATGAAATTTGGCACACAAGTAGGTCCATGTAAATTATGATTTAAGCTAAAACTTTAACTCTGGGGGCTCCACCAGACCCTTATTTAGTCAATTGCGCTTAGCGTGAAGGATGACTCCAAAAGAGAAATAAACAACTGGTAGGAATAATTTCAGATACAAGTAAGTCTGACTAATGTATATATATAATTAATATTAAAACATTTTATAAGTTACTGTAAGTGTTTAGTTAGTAAAATTTTGCAAATCTATTTAATACTTTATAATTTTGATTGAGAGAGATTTTATATTTTATAAAGATTAAGTGACAATATTTTGAAACTTGATAAACTGTACAAATATGCAATATACAGTTTATTTATATTAAATAATTAAATATACCATTCTAAAATTTCTACTTAATGACAAACTACTTTGAATATCCTAAACTAACAACATACCGCTGTACCGTTACTTTGAATATGATTAAATTTAATGTAAAGGAAACTGTACTGATTGAACAATATGCAATTTCCTTTACTATTTAAATGGTTCTTTGATCAAAATGTTATTATCTTGCATTACTTAGAATCGACACATAATTTCGATATAATATATGTTACTTTGATACTTTGAGGTCTGCCCTTACAATTAATTACTTACTTCCTACTTACTTTAACTATTTGAACTGATTCTTTTATTATACTGTACTTCCACATACACTACACACACAATACGTATTCTTCTGATTTTACTTCACTTGCACTACACAATTCGGATCCTTTTGTTTCGGAAGTTATTCCTGGAATTCTTTGAACTTTATATTCGTTTAATTACTAAATATTTAATACGTTACCTTTATGATTTTTTTAATATGACTTGAATGAAATTTATTTTATAATATCTTTTAAATTAAAATGAGATATACAAACCAAACATACATTCACTATTAAGCATATTTTTGTGCTGTTTTTGTCAAAAAACGAAAGCTGTAAAATAGATTGTGGGTGTTGATTGCAAAGGTTTTTTGCAATATCTCTTTTTGCAACTGAGTAAAAAATTAATAAAGTTTACTATTTTTTACTATTTATATCATACGTTTATGAAAACAATAAAACGGGTTTTGAAAATGTATTCAGCAATCAACATCCTCATATGACAGTACTTCAAAATTAAACCAAATTTTTTAATTTATTCCACGAATAAACGGAAAAAATTACTTATTCTGTAGCATTGCTCTTATGGGAATGAGATTCAATATGACAGACAGGGTAATGCCCCCTTAACTGCTTTCTATTCCTCCTATTATAAACTCTGCTCTAAATATTTGGGATTTATGATGTAACTACACAGTCAATACCTTTTCCGTTTATGTAATACAAATAATAATAATATAACATGTTTGAACGAGATAATATAGGTCTAAATATTTGGCCGCGTATTTTATGTTAAAGAAATTTTTCCCAGATCGTTATTAGTTCATTTTGTAATTGGGCTCAATTTAGTGGAGATTTAAATACATTGTATGAGAAATGTTAACATTATCAATATATTGTTTAATAAATCATTCGTTACTTTACTGTTTAAGTTTAAAGCGATATTTTTATTCATGAAACCCTATTTATTTCGTTACCAGCTTTGTCTTTATAAACATACTTAATGTCTTTAAGTTTGATATTCAGGGTGTCCCCAAACTCTCTGGTCCAGTTTTGTGGATTTGTTCCTGGGATCGAGACAAACATATTTCGCAATACTGTATAAACTTGGGTCTACGGTGTTTACTTTTCGTCTGTCAGTCTGTATGTGTTTTTTTTACAAAATAATTAATATCTAGACAACGGATTGACAGATTTGAGTTCAAACTTTACATGACGCTTAAAATAACAATGATCTATTTTATTAAAAATAAACTATTATATTCTATTATGCGTTTCAAAATGGAGACTGTTAAAAATTTCAAACCTGAATTACCCAAAAACTGTACATTTTAAGAAACATTTCAAGACACACTTTTTGTAGCCCTTTTAATTCCCTATCGGATGGAGAAATATGAAAACAATCGGTTGAAGGATACTATTTTGTTAAACATAACAACAGCATACGTGCCACAATTTTGGAATTTTTTGCATGCCTTAATAAGATATTTTATGTATATATAGGATGTTCCGTAATGACTCTGAAATATTCTAGGGTATGATTCAGCACATATGGCGGCTTTGTTTTCCCATAGCCGTCATTTTGTTTTTTTTCCTTAAACAATTTTTATCTAGATAACGGCTAGATTGATTGAGTTCAAACATGACATAAAGGATAACCTGACAATGATCTATTAAAAAAATATATAATCGATTATATCCAATTATGCGGTTCAAAATGGCTTCTGTTTGAAAATTTAAAACCTGAATTACTGGAAATTCAAACAGTTTAAAAAAAATGTCAACATAAAAGGCTTTTTTGTAGCCTTTTTAACTCTCTATTTTGAAGCGCATGATTAGATAAAATCGTTTATTTGTCTTACCATTATTAGGTTAAACTTAATGTCAAGTTTAAACTCAGTCGGTCAAACCGCTCTCTAGATATGAATTATTTTGTAGAAAACACACACAGACAGACAGACGAAAACTTAAGTACCTTAGACTTTATATTGTGATATATGTTTGTCTCGATCCGAGGAACACATCCACAAAAGTAGACCAGAGAGTTCGGGGACACCCTGTACAGTATTATTTATAAGACTACTATAGCAAATACGGCAGTTTGATAGTTACATGCGGAGGCATTCAATTTGGTGCAGGCAGACACGCAGTCAAAACAATATGAACCAAACTTATGTTGACTAAACGTATCGCGACGGATGCAATAGTGTGGCTCTTTTAAAGTGTCTGTTAAAGCCAGCATTTACTCTGTATAGATTTGAGGAAACTTTTTTAAGTTCGATTTGCAATTAAATGTTTTATTCTTGTAGCAGATTTCTTGAATACATTAAACTTTAAGAGTATGAATGTTAACCCAAAATCATCAATAACTGGATTTTACTGTCAAAGTTGTAAGAACTTTAAAACTCTTTACAAGCATGACCTATAACATGTACTCTCTTATCTCAGTATAAAAAAAACCCGGGTTTACAAGCTATTAATCGAATAAAACCCGTAATAATGTAGCATAATTTTCTTGTTTCCCGTTATCTTAGTCTCAATTTAAACTACCATAACACAACTGTGCTGGTTGTGATAGTAGGCCTATTCTTTCAAAAATATTAAAAACTTCTTTTAACATTAGTTTAAAGTATTAAATATAATAATCTGTAATTTGAACAAAAGAAACTTTAACAGACCAAATATACTTTTATCAAACTCGGATAAAAGCAATTAACTCGTATTGATATAAAAAGCCTTGAAGTTTCTTGAAACAGTTTAAAATTTCTAGTTTACATTATTTCTAGTTTAGTACGTAAAGGTGGAAAAACATATTTTTAACAATTTCTTAGTAGCAAGAGACTAAAATGTTGTTAACTCCGTCGGCTTTTTGATAATGCAATATATTTTTCATGGGTTGACATGTTTATAAAAGAAAAGTTTCTAGTCTAGTAATATTCAAGATATTAACAAAAAGACATAGTGCAGGTACTTTGGGAGTGTAATAAATCTATTATGACAGAAACAAATCGGACGGATGAGATACAATGACACCCTTTACCTGCTAAACTTTCCAGAAGCAAACCTAAAGGTGACCTGCAGAACAAAAGGAAACAAACAAAGGCAGTTATTTTGACAAATTTCTAAACCCGATTTGCAGTGATCTGTTCCGTTGTGTTAAAAATAAGGTCTCAGTATTTCTTGTTTTATTTTATTTACTGAACAAAATGTTTGAAACATTATTTAATTTGACTCACTAAACAGTTATAATTTTAAAATTTGAAACTTTTGAACTATAATTCAAGAACTTAAATTCAAATTTGTGAAGTTTTTTTATTATTTTTTTTTAATTTTTATAGGCTAAAACCCTGGGTGGTTATCATCGCCTATTTGTGAAGTTCTTATTTCACCAAAGTATAAAAAAAAAAAAAAATGAAAAGAACATAAAATTTCCTACAAATTTTACGGTTTATGTTTTTTTCTCCGACGAACCGTTGGAGCTTAAGCGCTATTGAAAATTGTCGTATTTCGGCTGTCACCGAAAAAACCCACTTTTTCACTCCAAGACCCAAATTTATTATTAGCTTATTATTTTCTCCTACTTTTAAGTTGAATACAATGTAGACTGGTTTTAAATGTTCTGCCATCTCCAGTAATAAAAAAATATTAGTTAAAATAATTTAAAAAAATAATATACCACGTTTTAAAAACGAACTAAAAAGTACAAAAAAAATTCTCCAACCCCCATTACAGATTTATAAGCCATACAGATGCCTAACCCCTTACATATTGTTTCGAATATTTGTAATTGTGAATTTTTAATAGGTATGAAAATACTTGTAAGGTTATAACGAAAAAGTGGGACGCTTGCAATAGATAATTGATTCAGCACCCCAAAAAACATATAAAATGGAAGAAATCTAAACTACCCCAAAACATTCCCTCGGGGGTCTCTTTTGAGCACAAATTGACTGTATTAATAGTTCAGTTTGTTGCTTTTCGCCCGTGGTGTGATGGTGAAAATCTGCATCTGGAGGAAGTTTTTAACAGCCAACAACCATATCAAATCAACTGTCCCAATCAAATATTCGGAACAGCTAATTTGATATGATATTTTGCCTGCCAACCATTTTCATTTATTAATATCTGTTCATTTGAACTTTCGACAGGATTATTCGCTTGGTTACTATCACACCACGGACGCCACATCTCAACGATATTCACTTGCGAAAAGCAACAAACAAACTGGGGGTCGAAGGCAGGCATTTACCAACAAAATACCTACAACATGACTTATAGATAACTGGTTTTTCAGTATCACTCTGCAATATTTAAATAAGTTAAGTGACAACTGTTATTTCGGTAACGGTACGTCGTAGAACTGTGATTCAAATGGTTTTTTATTCGTCTAAGTAAGACGAAAAAAATGAGCCGTCATTCGATAATGTAGGCCTAATGTATCAATTGTTTGCAAATTGTAGTGTAACACAGAATTTCTTGGAATATTAGTCGATGCCGGCAGTCCCCCGGTTGACCGCTTCTAACAAAGGCATTGTTTGTTAATAGGTGATTAGGACGGTCCGTTCTACCTGAGGGGTGTCTCTCTACGTTTTGAGGCAACTATAATACTTGTAATACTTGCTTGTAATGGAATAATTTTAGACGTAAAAGAGGGTTTAAGTTTGTTTAGCCAATAATTCTTAAAATAATTCAAGGGTTATACCTTGATTATGATTTATAACGAAAACACTTATATTACTTAGCAAAGGTTATTTATTATAAATAATGATTTATAATAATTAATGTAGTGAACTACAGGTCTTGCACAAAGTAGCCATCTTGATTGTAGTGGATATACCATGTATGTTGTCTATGATCAAGTACATACTATTTTCACAAGGTTTATCTATGTTAATGTAGTTTATAATTTACAACATTACATCAACAAATTCAACATTCCTCTCTGATAAAATAAAAGTTCTTAATCTTTACATGATTGACTAATAATGTTAGTTTATGATATGACAATTTTACAATCTAATAGCCAAGTAAATTATTGTTAAAGAAATTAAAGTGTAAAACAAGCACAACTGTTTACTAAAATACAAATTCAATTAAAATTAAACTATTTGATCTGCACATAGTTTGTTTAGGATTGTTAACTTGTCGTCATTTTTAGTAATGTAACCATCCATTTGTTTAATTACAATATTTTTTTAAAATCTAGTTTTCTTCAAAACTTCTGATACTAACAGTATTAATTTTCCCATAAGAACAAGTATTTTTATTGAGAATATTTCCAGTTGGAAAATATATAATTAATTAAAAAAATATTTGATATTTTTTATTGTTTTCATCTTTTATGACATAAATCGTTTCTTTACTTATACATTTCCTAGGAGTTCAAGAAAGTTCTAAAGGTTTTTTTTTTTAAGTAACATTATGTCATTGACATTTATATCTGGTAAAGGCTTGGCTGTGTTATTATAATACTTTTGTACAGCTTTTTTGCTTCTATTTCTTAGTGCTAATAATTTTGGTTTGACTAATTTTGACTTAAGATAACTACTATTATGTGGTAAAAAGGTATTTAGATTTCGAGAAAACAATAACTTTGCTGGTGAAGGCAAATGAAGGTTTTTCAGTATTTCTATAACACAATAAAGATAAATATGGATCTGTCTTATCATAATCACATTTTTTAAAGTATCCCTTTAGCTATTTTAACAGCTGCTAATGCTGAGCCATTTGATGTGAATGTTTTGGGCTTATTATTATATGTTTGTATTCATAATCATTTACATTTTGTTTAAATAAATTAGCAGTAGATTGAGATCCAGCATCAGTAACTAATGTTTAAGGAATGCCATGCCTTGCAAAAATGTATTAAAACTTTTTTATTACAGATTACTTGTAATATCAGGTAAAGAGACAAGTTCAATATATTTAGAATAATAGTACATATGACTAAAAATATTTACTGTTTTTATATTCAAACTAGTGGACCCAACAATAATTCGCGATAGCTTGATTTAATTTTAGTTTTAAATTCCATTTAATTATTTTGACTAAAGTAATCGAATTTTAAAACGTTTTTATGCCACTTAAGAATATTACACAAATTTAGATTTAAGTTTGTAGGAAGTTAGTGCAATTTATTTTTATTGTATAGGGGTAGCTACTCCATTTTAAACTCTTTGGTTGTTCTATAAACAATCATGGTACTAATATGTGTAAAGGGTGAAATTAGTTGAGTAGTTTTTGAGAATATAATAATATTGCATAATTTTTGAAGTTTTTCTTGTAGGATAATAGTTTAATTTATATTTATTTTGTAGGGATAATAACCCCATTTCAACCCGTTAGACTAAGGTAACTGTAATGTCTAAACAATCCTGGTAATGATAGATCTATGGTTAAACTGTGAAAGTTTTAGTGAACTCGGTCAAATAGTTTTGAGTCTCTAGATAAACCTGGGAAATTAGACCAAAATCATCCAGAGTAACTAAATATTTTTCTACAGCACCGATCGAGATGCAGTTTCGGCATTGTATTCGGAGAAGTATCAGGAAAAAAGTCTACATAATACCCTGTCGGCAGACAAAAAGTGCATTTTGGGCATGCATAAAGTGCATCTAAAAGTGCATCATTTTCTATAATTTATAAAAATTGTTTGAACTCATGAAAACTTATCAAAATATGTATACAGGGGTTTTAAGGATCACAGATTCCGAATCTGCCCTTGAAAAATATGTCCGACCACGCTGGGACCCCCATTTAGGCAGGGGGTACTTCTAAAGACTCCCTTTTAAAGACTTTTTCCCCTTTTAAAGACTCTTTAGGCGTATTTTGAAAGAGAGAGCGCTTACACTCCCGAGATCAATTATTACTTAATTTAATGCTTCAGAATCAACAATTTTCAAGATATCGGTTTAAAAATTAGATTATAAAAATATTCTGATAAATATATGTGATAAATGTGATAGTCAATATCTTGAAAATTTTCAATAAATGAATAGTCGCGGGTGCATGGTAGTATGGTTTCATCCGTGGACATTGCAGCACAAGCTCAAAAATAGGTTGAAAATATGGCAATAATTTTCAAGATGAGAACTTCAAACTTGCTATATTGCATTTGTTATAACGTTTTTAAGTTGAGTGGCGATTTTTAAGTTGATATCGTAAAATTTTATGAAATACGCTCAGCTGTTTTGCAGCCTTATTATACAGAGGCTGACTAGGGATTTCCACTTAACAAAACATCGATGTTATACATTGAAACTTGTACATCGATGTACTTAATGTGCTTTTGTTAAATGATTTGCAAAGCCTGCGTTCAGGGGAATGTATTGAAATATTCAAATTATTTCAAACAGACAAATTTAAAAGCAGAAGTTTACAGTAAATAATTAAAAAAGCTAATTTGGCAATTTAATTTACTTTAGCTGGTGAAAGAATTTCTGTGTTGATCAATGGATTTCCATAACAATTTTGCTTCAACATAACATTTTGTTTTATGTTAGTTTTGCAGGGACAACTTCTTTGGAAACCTAATAATAGTTAGTAGTTTAGTTTTGTTAGTAGATTGACTCAGCTCGACATGATAATGTTTAATGCAATCCTTTTATTTTGTTTACTTTTATCCTCATTGTGTGCATATTGAGCAACTCGTGCCCACTCACAGGCTTAGGCACATGTGGGCATTTTTTGTTCCTTTATAATACATACATATGTAATTTATGTTTAATTGGTTTATTTAAGGAAATTAATTAATTGATTGATAACAGATGATTTAAATTAGAATTAATTTCTACGCTAATTTTTAGATTAGGTTTGTTAGAACAAGTCATATTGGGCCTATAATAATTGTTAATAATGAAGTCTATTTAAAATGAATATTCTCCTTTTAACCAGCATAATAATTGATATTTTAAATAATTACGTTTTATAATGTCGCTTTTAACATACGCTTATAAGAGCTCCCATGGGCATATACAATAATTTACCGTTGTATAGCCCGTAACTGGCAAAGATGGTGTTTCCTAAAGAGGGGTCCAGAATTGTCAAAAATGCTCTTGGACGCACCGTTTCCGAGATATTGATGAATTTTATGAAAAAATCATGAAAAAGTTCCAAATCATTGCAATGTAATCGAGGCCGATAGAGTAACGTGTTTTTTCAAGATCCGTCACTCACTTATTTCATCCAATTTTAAGCCAAAATTTGAATTGGAGGGGGGGAGCCCCCAGGGACATATAAAATTTACAATCGAAATGATGTATCACATGACCACCTTTCCATTTAAAAAAAACAAGTTTGGCGGATTCAAGATGGCGGGTACATTTTTTGAAATCTTAGTAATATAGTATTTATACATAGAGTAGGTTCCTCAATCACATCTATCTTTTAAATTTTCGTTATAAACGAAATATTAAACCGGTCCCAGACTTTTTCTACACAATGTATATCTTGTAAGAAATGAATGTACTAATTTCCAGATCTCTAGCTTTAAGAGAATATTATATGTATTGTTTTATGGGTTGTTATGAAAATTTCACCCCTTAGCAGCACAGTATAAAATGCAATTATGGTTCACATTTTATACATATCTTGTAAGAAATAAATATGTAAATTTTCAGCTCTCTACATAGTTTTATGTATAATAATTAATTTGTATTGTTTTATGGGTTGTTATCACATTTTCATCCCTTATCAACATGCTACATTTTGCTACAAAATACAAATATGGTTCACTTTTTATATATATCTTGTATGAAATAAATTTCCAGCTCTCTAGTCTTAATGTATGTATAACAAAATGATTTATAGCCTATCTGTCATTCCAGGTCATGATCTAATGTGCGCCAAATTTCAATAATTTAATCAAATCCATCCAGTACTTTTTGCGTGATTGACAGTCGAACATCCAAACAGACAAACATACAAACTTTTACATTTATTATATTAGTAGGATGAGACATCCTTAACGAAATTCAGCTTCCTGGTGTTTGTATGGTGTTTGTAGTCAGCCAATTTATAAGTGTATGTATAATGATTTTTTTATGTATTTAAGAAATGTGGCCTATCACTGACATTCTGCTGTGATTTGAGATTGCACTGATATATTATTGTTTGTAGATATATTGTTTATTGCTATATAGGTATCATTATAAAATTATTATTATTACTTGGAATTTTATGCCATTGAAGAAATTGTTAAATATTGCCAGCAACATATCGAATGCTATTCTATTTAGTCCCAAAGCATTTTGAGCTAAAACCTATTTATTGCTACTAGATATCATCCAGTATTTGAAGAATTAAATGTCTTATTTTAAATGTAGGATCTTTGACTTACCTTCAACTTTTACTTTACAAAAGTATCTGCGAGTATTGAACAAACCGTGTAGAATTGCTGTCACGTTTATTACCCCAGTATAACAAACTAAAGGTTGGAACTAGGGTCTAAGTCGGCTACTGTTTAGTCATAAATACCCAAGTGTGATTTTTCAATACACAAGAAATAAGAAGAAACTTCAACACTTAAGCGTACTACGACTTCATCTCCAATAATATAATTATGTTGTAAAAAAGACATGTTCGTTTGATATGTAATCTATACTTATAAAAGCCAAATACCACTCATTGATTGACTGATCATAGTTTCTCAAAAACCATACCACCTAGGAACTTGAAATTTGGTACACATACTGCTCTTAGGCACTAGAGGCGCATTAAGAAAGAATTTTAAAATATTTGGCCTGTAAGGGTTGAAACCCCTTAAACAATAAATATTGTTTTATTTATCTCAAAAACCTTAACTCCTAGGAACGTGAAATTTTGTACACCTATTTGTCATAGAGGCAAGAGGCGCACTAAGAAAGGATTTTTATATATTTGGCCTCTAAGGGTTGAAACAACCCCTAAAACAATAAATATTGTTTGTTATGTATCTCAAAACGCCTATCTATTAGGAACGTGAAATTTGTTACACTTATTTTTCATAGAAGCTAAATGCACAATAAGTAAGGATTTAAAAATATTTGGCCTTTAAGGGTTGAAACAACCCATACAAAAATAAGTATTGTGTGTTATAATTTCCTTTAATATAGAAAACTAAAATTTTGTATATTTATTTCTTATACGATACATATAAAAAGTAAACCAGTTTTACATTTTGTCACGTTTTGCTAAGGGGTGAAAATTTAGAATAAAGGTAAAAACAATAAAACAATAAACCCCTAAAACAATAAACATTGTTTGTTATACCTTCCTTAAAGCTAGGAAGTTAATTTTGTATATTTATTTCTTACAAGATACATATAAAAAAATAAACCAATTTTACATTTGATCACGTTCTGCTAAGGGGTGAACGTGAAATATTTGGTACACATATTGCTCAAATGCGCTAGGGGCGCACTTATATAGGATTTTAAAATATTTGGCCTTTAAGGGTTGAAACATCCCCTAAAACAATACATGTTGTTTGTTTTCTTTCCTTAAAGCTTAAATTTTATACATTTATTTCTTACAAAACACATATGAAAAGTAAATAAGTTGTACATTTCGTTTGGTGCTGCTAGGGATAAATATGTGAAAACAACTCCTAAAAACATTAAATATAAATTTGTAAACATTCCTTAAGCTAGAGAGCTGAAATGAGCTGAAATTTTGTAAATATTTCTTACAAGATACATATAAAAAATAAACCAGTTTTACATTTTGTTACGTGCTGCTAAGGGTTGAAATGTAATAACAAACCCTAAAAACAATAAATATTAATTAGTATTCTTTCCTTAAACTTAGAGAGCTGAAATTTGGCACTTATTAATTTTAAGAAAATATTTTAGACGTAAGCTGATCAAAACTATCCTGATCTATGCATTCGCATATTAAAGGCGTATCTGGGTGATCTGCAAACATCCAGCTAAGACTGTGATTTACCAGTCTGTAGATTTAGCGGTTGAAAAAGAAGACGGTCTTCACTCTGAATTTTTTATTTTTTTTATTGATTTAATTTATTTAGCACGCATACCTTGACGAAGACGATTGGTGGGCAGCCAGTGAACAATAAATACCAAACTAATTGAATGCACATGTTATAGTTCACTGTCAAGAAATAATAAATGAAAGAAAATGAGAGAAAAATATGACAATAATTATGAATCATGGTGATGCAACAATCAAATTCCCTATAGTGAAACACGAATATTAAGCTAGTTTATTTATATATAGATTGGTCAAATAAAATAATATACCGGTAGTTTTACACATCTGCTTGATTGGAAACAGTAATATTAATAATTAAGTAGCTATGAATAATATAAGATTAGTTTCTCCCATACAAAACTGCCACTTTTTGTGTCTGACTTGTTTAAACCAAAATTTTTTCTGATGGAAATTTAAAACTCTGTAGAACACTATCCTTCATAATTTAGAAATTTATCACTGCTTTATTTATTGCACTTTATTATTTTTAACCACCAGATTCAAATAGATGAACTAATTAGGTAAATTATTTTTCGTAACAAGAACTTTATGTTGTTAAAACCTATATACCAAATGTCTTACATAAAATACACCATGTTACAATCTGATTATATGACAATTTCAGGTTAGGCCTAGAATGGAAATACCTAATAATGTCATTAGAGTGCAAATCACTAAAATTGTTAAAAAAAAAATTATCAGTATCAATAAACTATCAATAAATAGGCTATGTTTTGTTGTGTATGTCGTTTATTATGTTAACACAAACTATTCATATACTATTTCAATGAAGGTTATATAATAATTATTTAAGTAACACGACTTTGATGTTATAGTTAATCCTGAACCTACATTAAAAATAAATAATTAATTTCTTTCCTTTCTTAAAAATGTAGAGGAGGTCTAGTATTCCGTTTTGACCTTAATCTATTGAAACTAGTGAGATTATTTAAGCTGTATATTGTATTTTTTTTAGTATAATAGAAAAAGATATAGTGGAAGTTTATATCGAGTGCAACACAGAAAACGCACTGTTTTTTTAAATAAAAAATAGAATCTATCAAACAAAATAGCGAAACAAGCAATGTTACCCTAATATTAGATAAATTATTAATATATTTTTAAATTTCATATTTTTATTTTTAATTTGATACCACACACATTAGACGTACAACTAATAATTATGTTTGGACTCAAAATGATCGCTATATCATTCCTACTTGCATTTTGCTTTCTTAAATTCTGCTTTTGAGCTCCTACTAAGGATCACAATGAATATTTTCACCTCTACTTAAGCGGTCTTTGGAAAAAAGATAAATTATTACAATACAATTTTTTAATTTGTATTCAATTCATTAAATTTAAATAATGCATTTGTTAATTTTAATTAGTTTTAATTTTATTTATTAAATTCCATATACAATTGGAGAAGAGCGAGTTTTAGTTATATGTCAATAGTTTTTGTGTTAAAATAAATTTAATAATAAGACACTTATAATAAACATAAAGTGTAGTGTTTGTTTCCCATGATCTTTATTAACGCATTCCACCTCTCTCGAAAATGTAATTGCATGTTTAAATATTATTAACAAACACTCATCAACATTTCATATACAGAGTGTTCATAAAGTCCCTTTAACCCCTTATTATTTTTGTTACTGAAAGTTGATATGTATATATCTTGTGTTGCATAACAAGACACTTTTTTTACATATCAGACCCTCTATGATTTGGGGGGCTTGAGGGGTTAACCATTTCAAATATAAAGGTAGGTCAAGTAATACACCATCGAAAAGCTTATTAAAAGAGAAACACAATGGCTCAAACTAGAGCTTAATATCTCACTTCGTTTCAAAGTAATAGACAATCAAAGTTCTGTAAAATAACATACAACCTTCTTATTCCTAATATTAACAAACTAATAACCTGCTTTGATGTTATGATAACAATATCATTTTCCAGAACTTTGATTGTCCATTACTTTGAAACAAACGAAGCAAGATACTAAATTCTAGTTTGCGCCATTCTGTCTCTCTTTTAATAAGCTTTTCAATGGTGTATTACCTATTTTTATATTTGAAATTTTTAACCCTCCTCAAGCCCCCAAAACCCTAAAGGTTCAGTATGTCAAAAAAATGTGTCCTGTTATGCAACACAAGATTTGTACTAAGTTTTGTTAACTTATTTTCAATAACAAAAATAATAAATGGGGTTAAAGGGATTTTATGTATACTCTGTATATACTGAACAATCTAACCAATAACAATTCCATGGCAGGAATAAGGTCTTTTTGGTGGAGAACAGTGACAGAATGAGATGGTGATAAAACAAAAAAACTACCACTCAGCATGAAAAAAACATATTTTTATCACTATTTTTTACGATTTGGTTTCGCCATAGTTTTTATGTATATGAAAATCTCTTTAACCACATAATTTTGAAAATTTTGTTGAACTATTCTCTGAAAGAGAATAATTAAATGGGATTTTGCATGTTTTGTGCAGAAAAACTGGAATAAAAGAAATCTTTCATATAGGCCTACCACTTAAAATGTTAGATATTTGGAAATAAGGAGCAAAAGTTGGGTGGGTTATAATCTAAAGTAATTTTATAAGAGGTGCTAACGTAATGATTGGTTAATTTACTCTAAAACAATTTGTAATAATACTGTATATTTTGATTCTAGGAAGAATATGCACAATAACGTATTAATATTAAACAAACCCGTAACTATTTCATATGAAGTGTAAATAACTTGTGTAATTTATAATATATTGCGCACATTCAAATAATGGAAGCAAGCAACACCCTCATCTAAGGAATACAAGAACAATTGGACTGAACCCTTAGTTAGAAAAGGTGCACTTGACGGCAACATGGGATGTGTTAAATCTGGCAACATTGTCGCCCCCGACTGAAGGCATAACCATAAATAAATGTTGTAGTTTAAAAAAATAATATTTTTGAAGGCTCATAAGCACCTGACCCAGACTAAGGAAATATAGAAAACCGACATAAATATTACAACAGAGAAACTTTACTTGAGAAACAAAAAGGAAGGGCTTGGGAGACCTCAGGTCATAGTAAAGACAATGGTTTTAACAAGGGCGAGTTTGACTAGAATTCTACCTGATCATTTAGTTTAAGGTGGTTTTAACCTAAAGGAAATAACAATTGGATTGAACTAGTACAATATTTCTGACTTTGAAAGTGATAATTTATAAATACAAATGCTCCAAGTTCCCTTCCAAACCATTTATTAAAACATTTATTGAGGTTATATAAAATATATACTTAAATTAATTTTTAAATATTATTTTTCTTTTTAACTTTTAAAGACGCTGATCACTATAAAAGTAGGTAGTAGGGGGAAATGATCAAGTGTTAAAAAAAACGTATTTAAAGTCAGTCAAACTAGAGCCGATATCAATTATCAAACTATCGTTTAGCTTGAGAAATGAATTTTAAGCCAGTATCATGTAAATTAACAAACCGGAATCTATTTAATTTGAGCGTATGCAATCCTGACAGCTTTAACGCCAAATGAAGATGATATATTTTTAAAGACTGGCAAAGTAAGGTTACGCACAAGGTGTACATCAAAAAGCATTGTATATAGTTTAAAGAATAACATAAAAAAACATTAATATTCGTGAAAACGCTAACTGTTTGATACAATCTCTGCTTTTATCACTGAGGGAATAATTTATTTGCAAATAATAGTCCAGAATTACAAAACTTTTTGAGAAGTAATTAAGATAATTGTCAGTACCTTTGTACCAAATATGGCCATAACCTCTACAATAATGTATCGGATCTTACCTGAAAGATGTTTTAGAAAACTATTTAAAACTCTGTATAAATGTTAAAAAATCGGAGAGCACAATTTTAAACTGTTCACAGAACACATATAAATACTTTATTTGTACGTGTGCTAAATTTCATTTTAATTTATTATTACATTTAAAAGAAAAATACATTTAACTGACAACGCGCAAACCGCTAAATGTATAAATAAGCAACATTATGAAAAACTAAAAACCGACAATTGAAAGATGACACGTCATTCGAATCTTACTGTGGCAGACATGCATAAAAATATAAATTATTTGTGTTTGTTGCCGTTAAGGCAGGTAAAATAAATTAAACATAATTTT
>JAGFPH010017138.1:0-13430 GCA_018207615.1 Philaenus spumarius
CTTTTTTCTTCCTAATACTTGTTAGAACTTCAGTTTTGTTTGGTAGCCCTTGAAGTTCCAAACAAAACTCAAATTTTGACAGGTTTTAAAAAATATATATGTTATTGGAAAAATTTATTTTTGTGTGTTTATTTATTTATTAACAATTTAGTAAAAAAATAATGTTGCTAAGATGTATAGAACCAGAGTAATGAAATTTTAATAAAGCAAAGTATTGTAAAATTAGGGCCTGACTTGCAAAAAAAAAGTACCACACGAGGGGTCGGTCATGCTATAAAAAGTCCCGCGTTGAAGAGTTAAAATGAAGCAAGAGCTGTATGGATATTTTCTGCAATTTCGGAATTAGTAGCTAACAAATCTTTTCTTTAAAATCGCCTATAACTTGACTCGAGAACGGGATGGATCATTACTAGAGGTGCGCAAGATCTTGAAAGTCTTAAGGCCTTTAAGCGCCTTTAAACGCAAACACATACTTAGATGATTCCATAGTTCACGAAACTTCCAATAGTGTGTAGAGTGATGTTCTTTGAGTATGTTTAGACCAAATAAAAAGTATGAGCAATGTCTGTGACGTCTTATCGGTCTGTGTTCTCCCGCCAGAGCAAATTAATCCACTATCGGAAGTGTTCTCAGCACGGCTTACGCCTGTAGACTTAATCTGTTTCACTAAGCAGTTCCTCGTTTGTTTGTACTGATATTCAATCCGAAGATTTAGTTTTGTATTTTCTGGTTTTTCTTAGTTTAGTACGTAATTATTTTATTTTTAGACAACAATAAGTATTGGTTTTATGTATTTAGTTTTTGACTAATTGCAAATTTTGCAAAGTTTAGTTTAAAATTAGTTATTTTAGAAAAAATATTTAAAATTAGTTGAGTACTTATAGTGTGTACTTACTTAACCCTAAGAATCTACATTTAAAAGAACATTGAGGAAATAAATATATATTTTTAACCCTTCCCACGCGGCAAATGAGTATAACCGCAACGGTAGATTTTGACCCGCGAATTACGCTTAAAGTTGCAAAAATATATTTTAGCCTCGGGTTAATTAGGTAGTTTACTAAAATTCTGGTAGATGCAAAGGCATGTCCGCTGTCTATTCACGAAGAGAAATATGTTTTGTTGAATGTTCTACGCCTCGAGGCAGTGGAGGGGAGCGTTATTTTTTCTGGAATTGCCCGGCGGCGCTCGCATCCTATAGCTTCTGCAGAGCGAATAACGGCTATACTCACAGTCTCACTAGTCTGATAAGCCCTCAGTATTTGCATTTGAGCATTGATTTGAAGAAGTATTGTTTTTATAGATCTTTCATAGTTTTTAGTTTGGGTTGTAAATATTTTTTGGTAACGTATTATTTGTTTTATGTTTATACATTATCAGTATTTGAGTGAATATTTTTTGTTGTGTGAATCGTCTTGGTGTAAATATCTTTTTATTTTATTTAATAAAATGAAAAATCCTGATGACTCAGATTTCAAAACTTTTATTCTGGGTGCAATAAATGCATATTGCAAAGACAAATATTGCAATGGATATAGAACAAAGAAAAGAAACCATCTACGTTTACACGACTTGCACCGAACAGCCGTCTTATTGTAATTGTCCAATAATATGTTGTTTTTTGTGTTTTTAACATTACCTTGTAATTTTTATTTCATAATATTACTACTCCAATTTTAAAAAAATGAAATAACAGTAAAATTTGCATTTTTTGCAATTTTTGACTTATTATGTTTTACATAATAAAAATGTTAAATGTAACCAAAACCCAATGTGATATATTTTTTGAATTGCTCTTTCAAATACAAAAAAAAAAAACAAAAATTAACTTTGAAGAAAAAACTAAAAAATTTTGAACTTATTTCAGCATTGAGGTGAAATAAGGCAAATTTTATTCAGCGTGCGAAGAGTTAACACTAAATGAGTGGTAGACCATATTTAAGCTTAGCACTTTAAGGGTTAACTTGTAAAGAGAAAAAACCCAAATCGTCTTTAAAAAAAAAAACATGATTTGTTTTTCTGTTCCACTTTTATAGATTTGGCCACAAATTTCTTAATATGTTTAATAGTCTAAAATTAATTTTTAAAGCAAAAAGTAAAAAAATATTTATCACAATGAAAAGAAGATGGAACTAAGACTTTTGAACAACTGAACTGGAAAAATAGGGAGTTCTTATATTGAGATCTCACACCATATCAAGTACGGATTAAGCATGTTTCTTACAATCTAGAGTTTTAAGAAATAATGCCAATTATCTACTAACAATCAGTTTCTTTTATGTCATTTTCAAATGGTTGGAGATATAAAATATTCATTTTTTAGAGTCCCTTCATAATGTGATATCCCAATTGTCCTACAATGCTATGTGAAATTTTTTAAACACGGGTCTTTTTCGTTTTACTTCATTCTGCATGTTTATTACGCATTTCTAAACATATGTTTTGTCATTAGATATATTTAAAAAAACAATAAAATCACAAACCACAGATAACACACAAACACCTTGCTCATTGTACACACTGTGGGGTGGTCAGTTATAGTCTGAAAGTGTACACACACTATTCGTAACATTTAATAAATGAAATTTCTTACAGCAAAGTAGATACTGGTGACTCCGTACAGGACCAAGAAGATATTGGCGTCCGACAGTTTGGAGAAACAAAAGTAGAGACCTGCCGGGAACAAGAATACCAGGATCTGAAGATCAAAGTAGAAGGAAGACCAGGACGTAGGCTGATGCTCAGAGACTGAAGCTATGATTGGAATGTGGTTCTTAGCGTATGAAGGATCCAGCAGAGTGTAGAAACGTCCTGTCCAAGGTGCAACTTTTCCTGTACAGAAAACACTTCTTGTATTAATACTCTATTAAATAGATTTCTAAACTTATTTCACACACCGTCTCCTTTTCAAGGCGCAACATTTCCAACATTCTCTTACAATAAAGAATATAAATAATTCAATCACGCAGCTGAACCGTTGACGTGAGTTGAGCGAATCGCTGAATAGCTGCCTGCATGTACGAAATATATTAGTAAAATTTGTTTGTATCTCGACCTTTGCGACTCAGCATCCCGGCATACGTGCATTTTAACTGGATGCTTTTATGGTATTTTACGTTTTGATCGATTTTGGGAAAAGCAGACGGGCTATAAGTCGTGTAAGAAAAAAAAACAAAATGTGCAGATTAATATACTTTATTTTTTTACTTCTCAAAAAAACGTACTTCCAGTCAAAAAACAGGCTTCTGGTTGTTGGATTTTTTGGCTAACGAACTCGCCGAAAGACTTAAGGCCCTCGTAAACGAGCAACAAAAATGCTACATTGCCGGCAATAATTCTAAAAACTGTGGCCCAGCAACATTTCCAGAAATGTATTGCCGCAACATGGCCGAGCCATGTATATCCAGATATGGCCCGTCTACATTTCGGCCATAGTGTTGCCCAAGAATTTATCGCGTACACGTGGCAATAATGGCTGAAAGTGAAGAAGTGCTTGTTATAGTGCAGCATACATAGTAATTAACAATTAATTACAAGAAGAAAAAGAGAAGAATGTGGATTTGACCAAGTAGTTTGTTTTCCTCCTGAACAACCACTTTTCTGTTTCTTTCTTTCATTTTTTGCGTAATTTCGCAGGCTTCTGAATTTTTTATATGCCTCATCACTACTTATATGAAATTGATTGGCTATGAATGCCCAACCATCTTTCTTGGCATTCCGATCTTTGTATTCCTTTGCCTCAACGTCCCATATGGCTTGATTTAAATGAATTTCATTTATAAAATCGATAACTTTATCGTTTGGCCAATTATTTATTATGAACCTTAAATTTTTACTAAAACAAAATACAAAAGAAAATGACCTCAATGCTACACAATAAATAAAGTACACAACGTTCAACAATTTGACTTCAAAGCAAGGGCAGACAATTGAACATGGCCGGGCAATATTTACGTATTTTCGCTCAGGGAACGATATCACCGGCAACACCTCGGCCAGTAGTTGCAATACAGGAAATATGGCCGGGCCATACGGATATATTGCTGGGCCATAGGAATATATTGCTGGAAATGATTCCGGATGTTGAGCAATATTGCCCAGCAATCATTGCCGACCACATATTGCCGTAAAATGTTGCTCGTTTACGAGCGCCTTTAGAAAACCATCATGTATACCAAAACAGACATAAAATAAGACTGACTGTTAACCCTCCAAGTGGCATGGTTAAAGCTTAAATTGAAAAGCCTGTTTTTAGCGTTTTGCAAGCATATTTTTAAAAATTCGCCAAAAATAGTAAATGAACTCCAATCCAAAATTGTTCCATAGCTTTTTTTTAGAAGAAACTTCAAAGAATTCAAATATGCCACTAAAAATTAGTTTCTTTTGAAATTGTAAAAGTTATTAGCTTAGAAAGCAAAAAATGTTTAGTAACGGAAGGAAAAAAAACAATTTTATGCCTACATAAAAAATAGTAAAACATTTTTGTATTTTTTTTCAAAATACACAAAAGTTTTATAATTTAGTTCTAAATAGAAATATGTAAAAATATATTTCAATTTCACAATTGTTTAGTTCAAAATAACACTTTGAATGTTTTTACTACATAACCTGCAAATCAGACTAAGTTCAAAGTGACTAGGCCTAAAAAATTTTTACTTCAAACAATGTTTTTTTTATACCAAAAATTCGAGAATAAAATGTAGAATCGAATAGCATTCTACCCAGTTTCAAATAACTTTATATTTTGTAATGAAAAATCAAAATATCAAAGCGGCAATTTGACCTAAAACTTTATTTCTAGGCTAAAAACCTAATGTTATTTCTTCACTTACCGTTTTATTAGAACACTGTTATAAGCCTAATTTCACTCAAACACAATCTACACTTATTTATTTATAACTAAAACACAATATAACACTATTTTATAAACTATAAACACTTTCAATTCACTAAAATATCAAGAATAAAACTTACAGTGAACGCTTTGAGATCAGAGTGTAAAATGGTTTTTAGGCTATGGACCGCTTCATTTACATTATGTCTGTGCCAACTAAATTTCACCTAAATTATTTGAACTGAACATAGAATAAACGTTGGAATTTTCTCTTTAAAACAGTATATTAAATATCTTATGTATAAATCGATTTCTGATAGTAAAAACCGATTTACAAAATGCTTCCTTATTGGCCCAATCTTAGACCAATAACAAGCCTTTATTCTAAATTCTAGATCTCATAAACTAATCTAGTCAGATGATTTAAAAATACCACTTGAAAGATAAAAGTCTAATGAATCCAATGCTGTGATGATATTTGTGGCAATTGACAACTGTGAGGATTTGCAGACCGTTGAAAATGATGAAGTTTTTATGTTCTTAACATCGCGATATCGCACGGAAAACAGCTGTTTGACATTCTACAATATTGAAACGATGATTACGTATGTAAATATACGTATTACGAAAAAGTTTCAAATACAAAAATTAAGGTTTAATTCATTTCCTTTCCAACGGTGCCGGTTTTATTACGATTGGACAATTCTAAGTGAATTAATTAATCAAAAATGCAAATGTATGCAAATTCTCGCTAATTGTCGAAATAGCTGCATCTTGCGCCTGAGAGAACGTCACTTTGGGCAGTCTGCCACTGGGAGGGTTAAAGTGCAAACCCATAATATAGTAATATTTTTACCTTATTGTCTACCGGACAACTTTTATATGTGTTATGTGTCGTGAGTTGTATGTTGTTGTGTTTTTGTAATGTGAACTTTTAATTTATTTATTAAATAATCTGATGATGAAACATAGGTTTCGAAACGCGTCATTATAAAAAAACGCAGACGAAGTCACAAGACGGAAACAATAAGGTAAAAATATTATCATATTAGTGACTTGGATACTCATACAATGCTTTTAAAACCATAATATAGGCCGTAAAAATTACATAATATTTTTAATGACACCCCAAAACATGTTCTGGGGACCGTGATCGGTGCTCATTGACCACTCCCGACCTTAGGTCTCACTAGTTCATCTTTCCTATGGAAATTTGCTAATACAGATAGTAGGGATGTTTTAATTGACACATTACGAAATGTACAAATGATTGTATATTTATGACTAAAAAACTGATCATAACTAATTAATATTTCAAATGAACCTATGCTTAAAAAAAAAAATTAGATGTATTCACACAATGTTTAAACATCAAATTTGCAGTTGATTTATTTTCTTAAAAAGTAAAATAACTACAATACTAACTTCATTTATTGCTGACAAATTTGGTAACTGTCTAAATTCGTTTTGGCCTAAGTTCTACTTATAGAAAAAGTTTTTCCACAAAAGGAGCAATAGTATTTTTTGACGTGAAAACTTCTTTATGCGCACCAAGCACTTTTTGGATGAGGTAAAATACATGAACTCGCGATACGGGGGACGCTTAAAGTGAGATGCTTTTCGATTTTGATATCGTCGACAATTTCGTAGAACTCACCAGTAATTGTAAGAATGCCTCCAACGAATGCGCTCACACTGAGCGTAGCTACAACCATGGCTCGGAACAGTACGTCAAAGTCTTCGGTGGTCATCTTGCTGCGAATATAGTCAACAAAGCTGTGCAGCTGACACAGGCCAAACACTCCCAGAGCCTAGAACACGCAGAACATACATTATTAAAATCTAAGTACAGTACAGAACAGTCTCCCTAATCTGGCCTCCACTGATCCGGACAGCCCTAAAAAAAAAAATAGAAGTTGCAATATTTTACTGGGTACAGAACACACAATCGAAGTTTGCCGAGTGCGAAAATAGTTAAGGATTCCTTTGTCCTTGGCTATTTTTAGCGTGAAGAGCCCTCCTGCCATTTATCTTTTGTCCCACAGTATTTCAAAAAAGTAACTTACTTCACCAGCTCGCCACACTATACCTGACTGCAGACTGTCTGTCTGTCTGTCGAATCAAGGTTCTGTCTTTTTTTTTTTGTTTCTCGCTAGGCATCTGCTCAGTTGTTAGTTGACTTCAGTGCGTCATTGATTGATCTGTCTATCAATCAATGTACAGTACCGTTAAATTTGTGTGAAGTCCAGTAATAAATTTGTTTTAACGATAAAGATGTTTCCATATTTATTCTTTTCAAACCAGTTCAATTACAATCACTCTTTGCTGATTAGATTATGAAATACTGTAAGCTATATTTACTGTATACTGTATCACCAAAACACCAATTTTAATAAGTTTTCTCCCTTAAAACACAAACGGTACACATTTCATGTATTTTTTAGGCTTTTTCCGTCTAATCCGGACTTTCACTAGTCCGGACAGGGTCCAGTCCCGTCAAGTCCGGGTTAGCGAAATGTACAATAAGTCCCGGTAATTCGAGCTAATTGGGGCTGAGGCTACCTCGAATTATGATAAACTCTGCATACCCATCAATAAGAATAAAACACAGATTTTTAATCAGTACTAGAAATAATAGTTAAACAAAACACAATGTCATTGATATAGGGTATACTAGACCTGAATTAAAAAAAAAACACTATTTTAAACTGTCTCTTTTTTTTTATAAATTAAACTTTTTTTCATTTTAGCAGTAAAGCCATGCCTTCTTTCTATAATCATGCAATCAGTCAAACGTAACATCCACTTGTGTATACAAAGAGATACTTTAAAACAATTTAAAAAATTATATTTGTTTTCAGTAGGATGGACCTGTGAATCGTTACAATATATTTATCACAGATTTTAGATGTACAGTAGTAGGACCCCCGATTATCTGGGGTTTACTTAACCGGAACCCAGGTGAACCGCAACGATTTTCGTGTAAAAAAATAAATAAAAAACATCTCTAAATCAACTAACATTAGTAGGAAAAAAGTCGCATAGTACAGGGATGGAAGCACTGTTACTAGGGTGAGTCACACACCCTGCCACTTTCACTATTTACTGTCTGCCAGCTTGTCTGTCTACCCTCCCCCTCCTGCCCAAAGCCAAACCCCTTAATATTCTACATTTCCACTCTTTACACAGCTTTAGTTTGATGTGTTTAGCGGCAGTGTTGTTTTGAGTTTTGCAAATTAATTTTTATTTAGTGTCTTATTAGCAATTTATTGTTAGTGTTTTCTGTTACGCCTACTGTAGATAGAGCGTTTTAAAGTGAAAATTAGTGTGTAAATAAAAATTTTTGGCGTCTTTCAGTGACAATTTCAAAAGCGAAAAAGCTGTCGTTGTATGTACAGTACTGAAATTTTTAGTCTGCAATATCTGATTATTATACAGTAGTTTGATTATTAATAACATTTATTTCTTTGTACTGTAGTTTAATTGTACTCGGAATCCAAATTATATAAGGTAGCATTGGTTGACCGGAAAAATTAACTATTTTTTTTTAATTTCTAACTTAATTAGAACAATTCATAATTTTTATTTTTAATAATATAAATTTTTTCATTTTCCAATTATTTTGTATCGCAAGTTTGAATTACTTCCCATTGATTTCTTTGTTGAATCAACAAAGTAGTGAAAACAATAAAATAACTTAAACATTAAAAAATCATCCAACATAGGCCTATACTAGGGAACCCAGTTGAGGAGCTGTACTTACCAACATGTGTTCGGAGCTCATGATTGGCTGGAATCCAACAAAAGAGATCTGCATGGACAGTATAGTGCCTACACAATACACTGTACTGTAAGCTACGTATATCCTGTGAGAGAATCTTCCTGTTGCCATCAATGTTAGGACGTGGATAGGTATCAAGTTGATTAGGAAAACATAACCACCCCATGACGAAACCTGAAACACACAGGAGTACATTAATGCACTAAAGTATAATGGAAGTATACCTTTAGAATAGTAGAAGTATAGCCTACAAATATTTCATCGTTATGTATAAAACAAAAAATTGTTAACATTTATGAAACTTATAATTTGTATTTGTGAAATATAATTAACTGAATAAATAATTCACCGTTTGCTTTACTGTAATTTATTTCAATAGAATTGAAGATAATAATTTTGGCCTATAATTATTCTTCTCTCATTTTAATATATTTCATTTGGTTCACTCATGCACAGTGTGTATACGTAGCAGTTTCTCTAGCCATGGTAACGTGAGTTGGCCTGTTAGAGAAGAGAATTGAAACGTTTCCCCTTCTCCGACTCCAACCTGCGGTTGAAAAAAAACCATATGGAGAATCATTTATACTGTATCCGCAAGTGTCATAGACATTCTACGCGTATGTGCCGCATGTACTGTGTTAATCATAGGAAAACAGTAGACGCTTGCGTATTCTACTGTACATTATCTGAACTCGTTCAAATGTTTATTTAATTTTTGTTGAAGTATTAAAGCTGGTCGAAGAAATCAGCTGTTACATGTTTGAATCGTTGTTTATCGTTTTCAATTCTTTTTATTTACTTTGTTCTTCAAAGGTAACTACTTAGGTCTACAAACAACAAACTGAGTCTACGCCGTTAAGGATTTTCAGCATGGTAAATGTACAGAGCCTATAATTTATTATTTTATTCAAAGACCTGAAGTAAATTTTGAAAAACAAAGCAAAAGATCCTAAATTTTAATCACAGGCCTACGATTTTAATCAAAAATATTTAAAATTCAGTTGTTTATTTATTTTTTAGATTATATATTAATTCAAATTGATGAATAAAAAAATATTTCATTTAATTAAGAGATATTTTCTTTGGTTTAAAGGTTACTGCAGAAAAAAATATAGGTTTATGTTTAACTGTGGTTAACGTGATAGTATTATAGGTCATCATTGGGAAAACAGAGCATTTACCATTTCCTCTTGTTGTATGCTTCTTTTTTTTTTAAGGTATAGAGGAGTACAAGGCCTCCGCACCAACCCACTGTGTATAACTTTCCCTATGAACCATCAATTAGGATCTTGGTATCAACATCATGAACCTCTTCCGGGCTATCAAAAGCACTTCTGAGTACCATGAGCGTAGCACTTGCGCAGCAGATGGTAAGCAGATTCAATCCCATTATGTCATTACTCCATGAATGAATTGTGATAATTTTTTATTGGGATAAATTGTTTGTCACAGAAAAACATTTTTTACAATTTTGTTTGGTATTTATGTTAAATAGCCATTATTTTAATGTACTTTTTAACCAGAATTGACATTTGTTGTATATTGGAATTTGTCTACAATAAATACAAATTATTGTTAATACTAACAGTGTTTCCATTCCAACATAAATTACACAAAGTACATAAACAGCGTACGTACCATATAGAAGTAGGCTAATGCTGTCAGAGTTCCCCACAGTATACTTCCAGTCTTAACAGATTTAATCCACATGTAATAAGTCAACAGCATACAGAATATAGCGATTGCTGGAAAACAAAACAAAAACTTGTTTAACCACAACAATAACAGACACATACGATATTTATACTAGAGATTTCCTGCATGGGGGGGATATTTAGAGGTTTTGATGCACCTTCAGGTACCTAGAAAACAACACGCTATATTTACTACAAACCAACTGTACAACCACACACACACATCTACATCATCATAAACAATATAGTTCAAATAACAATGAGTTAAGTTATTTAAGATTACTGTTATTTAAAACAATTATGACTTAGATAATAAACAAACAAGATTCTGAAAATATATTTTACCCCCTCTTAGACAAAGAGACTTTTCAAGCAAGGTAATAAAGAAGAGACCAAAAAGAGACTTTAATTAAAAATAATTCGACCACGCAGCTGAACTGCTGACGCGAGTTGAGCGAATTTTCAAAATTAAGTTTATAAGTTTTAAGGTTTCAACTAACTATTCAGCAATTAGGTCTATTCACAAACGCGCTAAATAGCTGCCGCGTGTATGAAATATATAAGTTAAATTTTTTGCACCTCATGCTCCAGCCCCCGCTTGCTGAGATGTCCTAGGACTTTGATACGATGTGCATCCCATGTGTCGTGTTATGTTATATGTCAATTAAGTGTTACTTCTGTAAATGTTGTAAGTTTATCCGCCATTTTGACTGAATTTTTAGTGTATTAACGATCTCAACTGAGTGGAAAAAAACTCTGAAGATGGAGCAGATGCTCTGAAACGCGCAAGTGTTATAACAAGATGTAAGATTGTTGAATTAAGGTAAAATAAAGAGAAAAAAGTGTTCAACTAAAGCTTCACGATTAAAAGTAAAGGGTAGGGAAAATGCATAAGACACGAGTCGGTTCAATATTTTGATAAAGGCAGACAAAATTTTAAAAGTCAACTTCAGTATTAATTTGAATAAATGTAAAAGGCAGACAAGTATTAAAAGTAATTATTATATTCAATCTATATGTGAGTTTAAAAAATAGAGAGTTTATGCACTGACTTTAAGACGCGGAAAGTATATACGAGTTTCGAGACGCATTTAGAAAGTAACGTCCACACCAGTCTAGACGAGATAAGAAGCGAACACCTGCAAGCTAATTCCAGGAAAAATGGTCTACGTGGTATTCCACATGCAAGATCCAGTAAGAACGCATAGCTAGCAACCAAAAGAATCTGACGCAATTTTGAACATCTGTGGGTCGTCAGACGTTTTTGATTGGTGGAGAGAAAATAGACGCCGGCTGGATGTAGCGGTGGGAGAAGAACGTTAACGGCACTTGTCAACGAGAGTCCAAGCAGTGAACATCGCTTGAAGTGTTGCGCGATAATTAACAGTTTAAATATGTAACATATATTATCAATCTACAAAGTTGTAAAGGGTGTTTTGAGTGAGTTATTGAAGAACTGATTTGAATTTTTACGAGAATTAATAATTATCATCGACAATGGTGTGCATTACGATCGGCGAACTTTTCAAGTTTCTTAAATAATGTGATAATAAATCGAACATGAACTAGGCTACGAAAGTGTTGCGTGAGCGAGTGGGGTTTTCTTTTTCTTTTTTAAAATTAATTAGTTTATGTGTCTGCCTTTTCGTAAGTATTAAATATCTATATATACCACATATTTTTGAATTTAAATTGATTTATGTTATTTGTTTGACTACATTTTTTGTCGAAATGACTTATAAGGTTGTACATTTTTTGTAACTTGATATAAAAAAAAAAACATGCAGGGCTAAAGCGGCCAATAAAAGATCAGTTGTTATATGAACCATTATAGTTTAATTTCATTATCCTATATTCCAGCGTGTACTTGTTCAGGAACCTCACGATTAAAAGTAAGTTGTAAACTAAATGAGTGTAGAGTGTTTCACTTGTAAAAAGACAACAGGTAAAGAAAACTAGTATAGACTTAACCTAAATACAATATTTTATTTTATTTTTAACAAGTTATATTAAATTCATTTTATATTTTATTTTTATAATGCCTAACGTTATAAAGAAAGAAGTATCATGGCTGAATCTATATAAGGTAACTCATTGTTATTTGACACAACTGTGATTTGAATACTAAAAAAATATTTTCATAACTTTGTTGTGTTTTACTTAGCCTAATATATTTACTGCCTAAACAGTATTTTTTGTCTTACAATACGATCATGAATATAACTTGGTAAATTAAACATTTATTACTTTTCATTCACAAAAACAAGACAGTCAAGCATGTATAAGCAAGGTAATGTTAAAACTTTAAGGTGTTTGCATGACTCCCTTCAACTTAGACCCATTCCACATGGAATCCACCCTTATTCTAAGAAAGCTAGACAAAGTGCTGTTATTTCATTGACAGTTATAAAATAAGCCTTAGCCAAAATTATACTTTCAAACGTCCTAATTTATTTTACTTAAAGTATTCACCACACAGTATCCTAACTAGCTAATAATAAATAAGTTGATAAAAACAATTGATGGGTTTATTTTACCTTCATTATCATAAGAGCCGGCGACAGACCTAGATATATAACCAGGTACTATCGCAATCATAGCGGCAGCAACCAAACCTGACCCGGAATCCTGCAAATACATAATAATTTAGTAGCATATAAATTAGACCAATACAGAGCTGTGAGTTGAAGTGTAATTAAACGATGAAAATCTCAGCTAACCGTAACAACAGTCTTTTTGGGGAAATGATTTGTAATGTGAGGTACTCTAAACCTTTTACAAAAAAATATAATAAATGGTACCAGGAGCTGGCACATACTTTCTCACAAACATATTTAAATTACTAAACAGATTCACTGTGACTTCATAATTATAGGAGAGGTGATATTAAAGTAGGAGATTAACTAATAAATATTATTACTATTATCTAGAGAGAAAACTATTAGATCAATTTTGAATAAATTTGCACCAAACACGTCAATTAGACCTGTATGTATAGATGCATGAAAAGATTTTTTGAAACATTTTGAAAAACAACCCCCTTTTCAGCCAAAAAAAACCCAAAACCAGTTATTATTATAAATAAATAAATGAAAACTTTTTGTACTATTTCACAAAGCTT
>JAGFPH010017139.1:0-18128 GCA_018207615.1 Philaenus spumarius
TTTTATCAAAACAAGTTATCAATACCAGTTATCCCTATTTTCGTCAATACAAGTTATCCCTATTTTTATCAATACAAGTTATTCATACAAGTTATCAATATTTTCATCAATACAAGTTACCAATACAAATTATACCTATTTTTATCAATACAAGTTTAACAGTTGCACAAAAAATGAATCCTGTTGATCCTAAATTACGTCTTTTTTTTGTGAAAGATTATTGCAACTCATTAATCATGAAAACATTTAACAACGATTAATGATGCCTGATGAAGCTCATTTTGAGCTATATGGTAACGAAAACACGCAACATTGTCGTTAGTAGTTAAGAGAGAATCCTAGGGAAATACATCAATACAGTGAAAAAGTGACTGTATGGTGTAGTGTTGCACGTTTTGGAGTTATCAGGACTTATTTGTCTCAAAATGAAAACTGTGAAAGAGTCACTATTTTTATTAAATTTTGAATAGTTATTTATTTTATGTGTATCTTATAACTTGTTGAAGAGAGAAATTTTTTATTCGCACAGGACACTTTTTGGAGAGGTAAAATATACGAACTCGCGATACGCACTTAAAGTGAGACGCTTTGCGTTTTTGATTTCGTCGATGATTTCTTCTTCTACATTGTTTTACACTCGTACTAAAATATAAATAGAAAGTTTAATGTAACAGCTCGTCACAAATCGACTAATTAAAACAGGCAGTGAAATTTAAAGACTTCAACTCAATAGCAGTATGGGTTTAGTCACGTCAAGCTACCGATGTAATGGACATTGTGCTTCCTCATTTAGTAAGTAGCGTTAAATTTGTGTACTTGGTGATATCTAAAATGGACATAGTGCTTTCTCTTTTTTTTAAATATTAAAATTTGCTATGTTGCTATGGTAATGAATGTAAATGCATTAAAGAAACGTTTATTGGTCCTGTATATGCCTAACCTAAAATTATGCTGTTAAACTGTTAATACAAATTAGCTGTTTAAATTTAATATTTTTAACAACAGATATTAAAATCTCAGTAGAATAAGCCCTTTTCGAAGATTTTGAAGAAACCAGTGTTGGTTCAGTACAGAATCAAAACTTATAATACTAATTAGTTGTTTAACTTTAATTGACCGAGCGAAGCGAGGTCTCCTTGTTAGCTCGACCGTTCGGCATTTCGTCTGTGTGCCTGTCTGTCTCACGATTACGGCCAAACGCCTTGACAGATTGTGATGATTTTTTGCATGAATATTCCTAGGCCGAGCGATGTATATATACGTTTTTTTTTTCATTTTTCATTTTTAACCTTTTAATTAAAATAAAAATGGCGGCTGAGTGTAAGATTTTTTACAAAGCCAGTTTGTGGCTTAACCGTAAGTCGAATTTAAAAACTATTAAGATTTTGCTAGCAAATTTGATTTTAAACAAAATTGTATTCTTGATTTGTTTCCGTATCTCTAACGGTAAACTCACAAAATGGCCGCAAACTTTAAATTTAAAAATCGTCCAAGTTTTTGTATTTTAACCATGTTTGTATACGTTTATTCTAAACCAATCCAAAAGTGTTCCATAGCTTTTTCGTAGATAAAGGTTCAAAGAATTCATACATACCAGTAAGACAACGATGAAAGAAAAATTAACAAAATTATTAGCTCAAGAAACAAGCATTTTCAGGAACGAAAGGAAAAAGTTCAACTTTAGGCCTACATAAAAAGTAGTAAACACTTTTGTAATTGTTTTCATTAATGTAAAAAGGTTTCTTAATTTAGTTCTAAATAGAACTGTAAAGCAATATTTATCAATCTTAAATTTCTTATTTTTAAAAGACCAGTTTTTATGTTCCTACTACAAGACTGCTAACAAAACTAGGCCTATTTTGAATAGTAATTAATTTAATAATACTATATCCTTTGCCCATATTACTATAAGAAAGTGTAGAGAATAAATCAAAGAATTGAACTGTATACTTGTAAATTATTATTCCATAAAAGTATTTGACTTAGCTTTACTTACTTGAATTACAAAATGAGATGAAACAAATGAAACCTCGCGACGATGAAGGACATACAAACAATTACCGTTGGGCAGCGTGGGAAGTATTGGTACATGGGTTGAGATCGCTATCACGACGCTTTAACATCGTTTGTTTTCATTATTTTTAATATTTTAATATGATATGGAACTGTAAATACATTGTTAAGTTTTAATTATTTAAGTATGTAAGCATTTAATTCTATGTTTTCCCTCAGTAACGCGATATTTTTAGCTACCTTACGCATTATTAACCTAAATAAAACACAATGCCTAGAGAAAATCTTTAGCTGTTAAAGCTCAAGAAAAGAAAAAAACGAGAATTAGAAACCCCGGAATCGCGGAAATTTCAAAATATGTTTCATTGGCTAAAATTTCTGCTTACTTCCTTACTGGCACACTATTTTTAACGTAAGCTCAAAACAACATTTTTGTTATTTCAACGAGCAAGGTCTACTGTTCACAGAACTACTAGTATTTAACAACAGATTTTTCTATATAATAATATGAAAAAATATAATAAAAAATTAAACAGCCTCAACTGACAGTAAATCTTGTGTAAATCCATCTCTATGATATGGACTGTGGTAGGGAGCGAACACTTGTTACAGATTGTATTCAATCCGCAGCATCACGTGGGCCGTTAAGGGTTCAAAGCAATTACGCTAATGAGAATGCATGCACATGTTTGTTGTTTTATATTTGGGACTAGTTTGTTTATGCAAATTCCTACAATCGAATAATATGTATCGATTTGTTAAGTATAATTCAGTGGATTAGTTAATAATCACTGCACTTGTGTAAATTCAGTAAGAAGACAGATTTTATTGAAGGAACTCATATGATGTTTTAGATCATATACGAGGATGCACACTGTTCGTCCTGACTAGCCAAGTCCTGGCTGACTAATTTACTGACTGACTGACTGATTCGTAATCAACGCACAGTTGAAACTATGACAGCTGGAGCATTAACATTTGCAGGGTAACTTCATACCACTATGTAGAAGTGATTTTGCAATATATTGATTTAATGGTTGAAAATAATCAAAATACGGGGTTCACTACCAACCCTGTAACACATAAAACAGCTAATTGGAATACTTAATACAATAAGTGTTTTCTCTGTTGCATCCCTTTTTCGCCCGTCCAACTTAAACGATTTGAACGATTGAGATGTCATTTTAAAGCTTATGATCTAGCGCACCTGAAGATGGTAATTAAAAAGGTCATTTCGTTTAGGGCTTCGCCCCCTAGCCTTTGATTTATTTCTAGAGAGCCCTTTCAAAGGTCCCAGTGCTGACCAACTTGCATTATAATGGTTTTAAATGTGGTTATAATTTAACAGCTAAATACCTTTCTTATAATTTTTAACCAAGTCAGATTGTAAACAAAAATAGATCGTCTGCAACTGTAAACAAGAGACAAAACAGCTTGTGAAAATGAATTTTTAAATAGGCTACTTTATTGATAAATTGTTGCCTAATAAGGTAGGTAAATCACTCTTTATGGAATAGACTACAATCGACATATATTATAAATATTGTAAATTAGTAGTTTTTTTATCTAAAAATTGTTTTAACCCTCTATCTGGCAATTAAAAGTATTTGCACTATAATTAAATGGCGAATGTGTTTTTTTGTTCCGGAAACAGTATAGGTCTAGCCTAAACTATTTATATATACATTATTTTTATTTTGTTTTTGTTATTTTGTAGCCTGCTATATATTTTTTTAGGTAAACAGTGTAGGCATAGTCTAAACTATTTATATATAATTCTTTTTATTTTGTTATTGTTATTTGTAGCCTACTATATACATTGTTTTAACTTTGTATTTTGTTCGACTAAAGAACTTTTAGTTTGTCTTACTGTAATAGCCTGCTTTTCAAATAATTTGTAAATTATATTTTACTTTTAATTAAGCCGAATTTTCTGCTCTTTTGGAATCATATAGTTTGTGTTTTTGTAAACTACAATGACTTTCCTAACTAAGGCAAGTTTACATACGCCTCCTCGCCATATTCAAGTTTGTAGAAGGAAATTTATTTTCAGACCTATTAAATAATGTGTGTATTATGTATTTGTATATTTATGACAATATTAGGCTTCAATTTATGTCTTTTTTATTTTCTTATTGTTATTTATAGCCTACTATATAGATTTATTGAACTTTATACTTTGTTGGAATAAAAAACTTTTTGTATGTCTTACTGTGTAATAGCCTACTTTGCAAATAATTTGTGAATTATATTTTACTTTAGTTAGGCCTAATTTTCTGCTCTTTTGGAAACATAATATTTTGTTTTTTTAAGCTATTACTAGGCGAAGGAAAACATACATAAGTATCAACACTATTATGAACTTCATTCAATCGCAGTATTCATATTTGTATTACAAGTACACATTTTAGAAAATATATCGAACCAAAATTTTAGTCTAGCTATTACCCTAGCTTAATAACGCTTGCCAGCTGAGTAATATTTGAGTAGTGGAAAAAATAAAATCCATTTAATTTTTGAAAATATCAGCTTTCTTCAAGAACTACGGTACCTATATTGTTCGTTTTTATTGAATTTTGAATTGTTGAAGCCATTCTGCCGCACTCTTACTCGTATACCTTTCCTAGTTTAACCAACCAACCCAAATTATTTTTATAAAAGCGCCTTTTTAATTAACTAAATTATAATGATGCTCATTACAAAGTACAACATGATTCAGACAAACTAGTTACGAGTTGAAGGTAAGCGTAATAACCACCCCTTCTCGATATGAACAATTAATTAAAGAAACGATGCGCGCGCAGATCCTGTTTTAATTAATTTCCTTACGTAATAATTGTTTGACTGACACTAAAAGTTTATTTGTTTCATTTCCATATATGTGATGGCAGCGTCTAGAATAGCTTCAACTGACTGAACTAAATAATACTTTGAAGGAATAATTTCTCTTGTTTTCTAAACTGGATCTTTCTTGTTGTCAACTTATAATTTTCAGGTATATAAACATAAACCGTATACAAAATTATGTATAATTAATTGTTTGTATTTTTATTAATTTTGTTATTAGTTATAGTAATTTTTTCAACTTAGTAAGTTCTCAGTCGTAACTTAACGGATATAACTGACATTTTATATGGTTATTACCAAGCACAGTTAAGTCCTCCAAATCAAATTTCAAGAAATACTGTGGCTTAACATTTTAAAATGGGAATTATAACTTTTTCCAGATTTTTTTAACGAAAAGTTTTAGGTTTTTACTTTTTTCCAACTAGAAACATATCCTTGGTCTTCATTCTGATTTGAACCGGTGCGCTAATGCCTTGAAAAAAAGGAATAATGCAAGAAAAATACAAACCAAAAGAATGTTTTGAAACCGTTAACTAGATTTGACTTATAGTGACTGTAGGTTTGTTAGAGTTAGGCTGCATTCATAATGTAAGTTTGCATCTTGGCCTCGGATTATGGACTGCTTCGTTTCCTTCGCAACAGTCAAACTTGTTCGCGAGTTTGCTTCGTGAATTTGAACCGGGTACTTTTGTTGTATTTAACGTTTTGATCGATTTGGGGAACCGTTTCGATTAAAAGGTAGTGTAAAAACAAAATTTAACTGTTTTTTTACATCTATCTTTATTTTTTTAGATAAAACCAAAAAGATTTATTCTAGTACAAAAAATCTCAAGACAGTGTTAAAAACGTGCTTTCTGTTGTTTTCCGGGACTGTTTTGGGTAACGAACTTGGCCGAGTGACTTTGAAAATCAATGTGTGCACCATATCGAACTTAAAATGAGGTCGTTAGAGTGCGAACACATATATATATATATATATATAATATTTTTAATGACACCCCAAAACGTGTTCTGTTGACCATTGACCTTAGATCTCACCATAAGAGTCCTTTTAATAAGATAAAACTTTCAACAAACATAGGCCCGAAAATGTTTCGTTTTCAAATTTATCCCATTTAGTTTTTTTACAGAAAACTAAATATCATTTTACACATTTGGTGTACATATTTTCTTTATAAACTTTTAGCAAAGTACAAAAAAAATCACACTATCGTCTTGTATATCGTCTATATTTTCAAAACTGATAACGTTTAAATTGTTTAATGTTAAATATATCTTAAATTTTTAAATGCTGCCATTTTAAAAATAAACAAGACATTATTATATATTAGAATTATATAACTAAACCCTTTAAACGATCGGCTCTAATTTATCTGGATTATAAAACATAAAATTTACAACCATTAATAAATAAATAAACGTCAAATCAGTCATTTGTAGCATTTTGTTTATTTAGACGGCTTGAAGATAAATGTATTGCTACATTAATATGTGTATTGATATATATTACCCTTTATTATTCATATTGTAATCTTGATAAAACTAATACGTTTACTAACTCAATCTCGTTTCAACGACAATGTCGCCATCCTCAGTGAAGAACGAGCTACAATAATCAAACTATAACTTGCACATTTTTGTTGGTATAATATATGATAGCCTATATTTATATACTGTCACTTGCATGAACTATCATGTTAACATGGAATAGTTGACAGCTGTTTCACCAATCTGTCAGGCATAATCATAAAATATAAAAGTGGACAGTCACTTACTGTGACGATATGTGTTACATAATACATTAAGTATTTTTTTAATGTACATTTTAGTCTGTTGGCTAAATGCGTTTTAGTTGGTGTATTTATTTAAGTGATTTAATTGCCCTGATGATGCCTGACAGATAGACGAAACATCTGTCAACTATCGACTGTTTGCATGATTGCTCAGGCAAGTAATAATGTATAAATATATAATACTAGGGGCTCCGCCCCTCGTATGCTCTCTTCGCTGGCCAACCTCGGAGAGGACCCATGGCGAAGCCAATGAAAACAGATTATTGCATAATCTGATATTTTCACTGAAATGACGATTGATTGGTGACCTATACATAGCTAATGTAAGACAGAAATCGAAATTGACACGACTATCCACAATAATTTGAATTGCGTCATGCGTTGGAATTTCACCATTAATATTTAAATAATCAACATTTAAACAAAAAATGTATATTGCCCACTAAAGGAAACAATATAATATCTAACAGCAAATTTTTAACTTTTACTACAGTATGCCCTTTGTTTCTTTTAACCTAGTTCAAATAAACATATTTTGGATCATTGTAGGCCTAACCTAAAATGATTTTGGTTATTTATAAAATATCTCACGATAGATGTTCGAATTGAATTACAATACAGTAAGAATGTTTCGTTGATTTTTGTTTGTGTTTGCTTTTAGCTTGTTAGTCTATCCTAAAAAAGCTGTTGGTTGTGAATAATGATAAACTAATTATAAATTTGATAACTTGGTTGCTATTGTAATGAATGTAAACATGTGTTGCTAAGCTTTTGATCTGAACAGCTGTTACAAACGAATGTTCACTATGTTTACACTTTTCAATAAACGTTGTGCGTCTATGACCCAATAAGAATATACCTTTAAATTTTCGTATTTGTATCTCAAGAAGTTTTTGCTCGTTGATTGTATATCAGCCGGTCATTCAGTCATTACAAAGCCTCTTATAGATAATTTATACTTACTGAGGATGACGACATGTTCGCTGAAACGCGTTCGAGTTAGTAAACGCGTTATTATTCTATTAAGAATATATTCTCACAAGTCAAGCTCGATGTTTGTTTATTTATATTGCAATATTAGTTGTTACATAATCAAGGAACATCTTTCTTTACAATATTTTGTATCTATTTCGTGTTTACAGTTGCCTGTCGAACCGCTTTAAACAACACAGTGTAAAATTAACAAACTTAAACATAATTATTAACAATTTCCTGCTTTGTACATTTTGCAAGAAGATGGGTTTTATCTTTTACACGAACATATATCTTGGCAAAGTTTTGTTTGTTGGGAACTCTTCAGTTTCATCATACGCTTTTAGTCTGTTCTATCCGTAAGTGGAAAAAGGGGGTGGGTTAGGGGACGGGGTAGGGGGTTGAAGGATCTCCCTTTAATTAACAGAAAGAGGTTCATTAGAGCTTATTCATTAGAGCAAGGAGTAATTAGCCAACTCCTAATGAAGGCCCGCCATTGACTCTTCTGACAATACACACACATACATCTTTATAATTTTACTTCGTACAACTCGCACTTGAGTTAATGTTTATTAGATTCTACAGTATATGGAGATGAGCGAGAGTATTCATCTCTGAAAAGTGCTTCCAACAACATCTCTAGAGAAACTGTGTTTAATTTTAATGTTTCAAACTTTTACACTTTTAATTAATTAATACAATTATTAATTTAATGCTTTGTTTTCTTGAGAATTTAAAAAAGTTAATTATTAAATACTAGGGGCTCTGCCCCTACTCGCTTCGCTCACAAACCCCCCCCACAAACACATGGCGAAGCCAATTGAAACAGATTATTGTGTACCCTGATTTTTCACGAAAATTACGACTGAGCGGTGACCTACTCATAGCTGATTTAAAATATTAGTTTGATATTACCAGCTAAAGGAAACAATACAATATGAAACACCAGATGTTTGTATAATACTGTTACCATTTTGTTTGCTCTTACATAATCTAAACAAATGATTCTAAATTGGCTAAATTGGTTGCAAATAACCATGTTTTGGTTCTTTGTAGGCCTAATCTAAAATAATGACAACTTTTTGATTTACATTAGCTGTTTTATTTATAATATGTAACAATCAAAATGTGAATTAAATTATTATACAGTAGGCGTCTTTCGTTAAATTTGTTTATGTTTGCTTTTAGTTTGTTAATCTGACCTAAAAAGGCTGTTGGTTGTTAACCCTCCAAGTGTCACGGTTAAAGCTTAAATTGGCCAGCCCGGTTTTAGCGTTTTGCAAGCATATTTTTAAAAATTCGCCAAAAATAGTAAATGAACCCCAATCCAAAAGTGTTCAGTAGCTTTTTTGTAGAAGAAACTTCAAAGAATACAAATATGCCACTAAAAATTAGTTTATTTTGAAATTGTAGAAGTTATTAGCTCAAGAAACAAAAATTGTTCAGTAACGAAAGGAAAAAGTTCAACTTTAGGCCTACATAACAAGTAGTAAACATTTTTTGTATTTTTTTTTTTGTAAGCGTAAAAAAGTTTTGTAATTCAGTTCTAAATAGAACTATAAAAACATTTATAAATTTCAATTTTTTTATTTCGTGCTATACCGCTGTTCTTTTGGTTTGGAAATAGACACTGTAGTGAATACTTCGGGGTTCAAATTAGTTTCAATAATAAGTTATTTTTCAAAATTATTAAATAAAAATAACAAACCACAACACAGAATGTAATACTAGACTATTATTATTTAAAATGTATTTCTTTAATAAAACATACGGAAGACAGACTGAAATGAATTTAAAGAATTCGACCACGCAGCTGAACCGCTGATGTGAGTTGAGCGAATTTCCAAAATTAAGTTTGTATGCTTTAGGGTTTCAGCCAACTATTTGGGAAATTTATCTACTCACGAAGGCGTTGAATAGCTGCCTAAGTGTACAAAGTATATTATTGGATTTTGTTTCTCTTAAGCCTCCAGCTTCGACTCACGCTCTCTTTTGTTTCACTCTCAGCGGGAAAAAAAGGTGATTTGCGAGTTTGCACCTCGACCTTGCGGGCTCGTGTTATGGCCAGCTTCGCTTCGCTCGTAGAGTAAAAACTCGGACGTCAGTCTCGGATCAGAAGATGCCCCATCGATAAAATCATCCAAGTGGATTTGAACCGGGTACTTTTATGGTATTTTACGTTTTGGTCGATTTTGGGGGAACCAAGCAAGCTATAACGTTGTGTAAAACAACAAAATGTGCAGAATAATATCCTACATTTATTTTCTTAGATAACATCACTCATTACGTACGAGAAATCTCAAATAATGTGCTTTTGGTTCTTGGATTTTTTGGCGAACTAGTCCGAGCGACTTAGACAATTAACGTGTTTACCAAATTTGGACAAATCAGACTTAAAATGCGGCCGTTTAATACGAACACATATACAGGGTGTACAAAAAGTTCCGCACTGGTTTAATATTTCGTATATAAAGAAAATTTGAAGGTAGATGTGATTGAAGAACTAACTCTATGTAAAAATACTTCTTTAATAAGATTTCAAAAAATTTATCCGCCAACTCGGATCCGCCATTTTGAATGTAACTTTGTTTTTTTTAAATAGGAAGGTGGTCATGTGATACATCATTTCGATGTAGAATTTCAAGAGAAACCCAATTTGCAAATCCATATCCTTAACTGAATAAAAATGGCGGCAAAAAAAAACAACGAAATCTTGTTTTCCGATTTTTCCCCATTTTGCTGCACTAATTTTTTTAAAATACTAATTATTATTCTTTTTAGATTTAGAATCAAGTAACCTTTCAAACGATATGCCACACAACGGTATTTATGAGTATTTAAAATTTTTTAGTTACAGCCATTTTGATTTTTCAAAATTGATTTCGAGTTGTTCAACCAAATATCGTTGTGCGGCATATCGTTTGAAAGCTTATTTAATTCTAAATCCAAAATAATAATAATTAGTATTTTAAACAAAAATAGTACAGCAAAATGGGACAAAATCGGAAATCACGATTTTGTCGTTTTTTGGCCGCCATTTTTAATCGGTTAAAGATATGGATGTGAAAATTTCACCGTTGGTTTTCTCTTGGAATTCTACATCGAAATGATGTATCACATGACCACCTTCCTATTTAAAAAAAAATAAGTTACATTAAAAATGGCGGATCCAAGATGGCGGGTAATTTTTTTGAAATCTTAATAATATAGTATTTTTACATAGAGATGGTTCCTTTATCACATCTACCTTCAGATTTTCTTTATATACGAAATATAAAACCAGTGTGGGACTTTTTGTACACCCTGTATATATGCAATTTTTAATGACACCCCAAAACGTGTTCTCGGGTCCATGATTGGTGGTCAATTACTACTCCTGACCTTAAGTTTCACCATAAGGGTCACTGCAATATCTCATTTTTCCTATGGAAATTCACTAAAAACATAAAATTAAAAACTTGAATGATTTAAATAAAACAACGGGGATCTAGTAATGATTAAAAGATTACTTATTGTGCTGAAAAGAAACGCTTTTAGAAATCATGGATTTAAATTTAAATAAAAATTACTACCAGCTAAATATTGTAAAAAAAGTAAATAACAATAATTACTAAATTAGGCAAAATTAAGAGCGTGTGATTTGGTTGTGAAGCTTTGAAGTACGTTTGTTTGTGTACATTCAGTAAAATTAAGACATAGTTGCAATTTGTTTTTACGTAATTTACTTTTAAAGAGCAGCAAAAAGTCACTCAAGTTGAAAGGCCAGAGAAGCGTTTAGTGCGTGTTATAACTATCGGCAAATCCATATAGAGCTAATACATATCGTGCACTCTTGGAATTATTGCTCGCTTATTACTTTCCTTAATGATCTTCTCTTTAACCCACCTCCCCTCCTCGGGGTTTCCAATTAACCCCGGAGAGCTCTTAAAGCAAGAAAAGTCGAAACGTGAGAAAAAATCTTCCCACGCGCGCATTCTGGCGGTTCTTTTAATAACTATTGCTTGTCTTATTACGAGGCTAACAAAGTGGCAGCCTCACGTACCCTCCCCCCCTTCTCGCGGTTGTTGACGCAGATTTTCAGTCCAGACACTTGCGAGTAGGTTTCATTACACTCGCAGCCCCGCCTCCCAATTACTTTAACCCGCATTTTTTAATCACTCCGCGCAACCTAATCCCAAGTTGTCGGTACGTGCAGGCGATCACTCGCTAGTAATCCTTTTCGATATAAATCAAATTAACCCGATGACGAAGCGGTTTTGAAACGTAATAAATCGAACATTGATTGAGTATGTGTTGATTATAGACTGGAGGGCTATTAATTTGATTTTATATTGATTTCTGATTAATTCAAATTCCAGTATGGCACAACAAGTTTGCAGGACGTCAAATAGTTCAGAAACGTTAAGTTGGTTATTCCAAGCCATTTTTAAACATTTTTTCTTTGATACTCTTACTAGCGTGTTTAATTTCTCAGCTACACTGATGGAGTCAGAAGTACACATTAAGAGAAATAAAAGTTTTTTTGCTTTTATTACTAAATTATCAAAAAAATCCCATACAATATTATTATTAATGGTGCGCAATGCCACTCGAGAAAATGCATTGAATTCCGTGAGAGGTCTCAGCATTATTTGCCTATGATATTACATTGGTAAGGTGCTCAAGCGCCTCTAGAATAAACTTTCGCTTGTATACACTTTCGTATTTACTAATCCCGGTCTTATTAGCGAATTTCCATAGGAAAAATGAGCTATTGCAGTGGCCCTTATGGTAAGACCCAAGGTCGGGTGTAACAAATGAGCACCGATCACGGACCCCAGAACACGTTTTGGGTGTCATTAAAAATCATATATATATATACATGTATATATGTGTTCGCACTCTAGCGGCCGCATTTTAAGTCCGATTTGGTTCAAATTTGGTACACATATTGGTTGTCCACGTCGCTCGGACGATTTCGTTAGCCAAAATAATCCAACAATCCGAAGCACGTTTTTGACCGGAAGTAACTATTTTTTTGAGATTTTTCCTACGAGAATGAATTTGTTTTTGAGTTTTTTCTACAAATATAAATATAGGATATTATTTTGCACTTTTTTTTTCACGCGACCTTATACGGGGGTTGGCGTGCGAAGCACGCAATCCATTGTGTATTGAAGATACTCTTAATACGGGGGTTGGCGTGCGAAACACGCAATGCTTTGTGTATTGAAGATACTCCCAATATGCGGAGTGGCGTGTGAAGCACGCAATGCTTTGTGTATTGAAGATACTGTACTCCCAATTTGCGGAATGACGTGCGAACCATTTTGCAGCTACTGAGCACCGTCGTGAATAGACCCATTTCCCAAATTGTTGGTTGAAACCCTAAAACATAGGCCTATAAACTTAATTTTGGAAATTTGCTCAACTCACGTCAGCGGTTCAGCTGAGAGGTCGAATTATTTTTAGTTTCCACCATGAGCGTAAGACATTTAATTTTTCAGAAAGCCCCAACGTATAGTTAGTAAATAACAAAATTCGCCCCGATATTTTACTGCTATCAAGTGAAAATCGCGATTTTCGTCTTGTTTATAAGCAAATATCTTAAATAAAAATTTATAATTTACTATTATTGTCATCTAAGAATTATAATTAGATATTTTATGAATGATTTGAAGCAAATTACAAAAGATTATCTTCACGATTCGATGAAAGAGAAGTTATTTTAAAGAGGACTGTTTCATCCTGGTATTGCTCACCCTTAATAGAAAACCAGTCCTTTAGATACAGATCCTTTAGTTTTTGACAAGGTCCACAAGATGAGCTTCAAGACCGAGACAACACTTTTATGACGAGTTGATGATGACACTTGTCTTTCCGAAACTTGACTAGCACGATACAAACCTTAGTATTGTCATTGTATTTGGGTATCCTAATAGAACTCCGATCCAATGCAATATTTGAATCCACTGGAAATTCGACGATAGTGGTGCTATCTATTGGGGAAACGACGGAAGCGGTGTGAAGCACCAATGCTACCAATGCTTTCTCCCTAGCGCTACCTCGCGGCGCGATCATGCACTATTTTCCCGACAACTTTTTTTTCGGCACACAGCCCCCGTATGCATGTATAATCTATTTTATTATTCATGATCTATGGTTTTGTCCAGCTCTAGTTGGGACAATATTAGCGTTGGCCTCATTCAGACTTTTAACAGAATACCAGTCCTTTAGATTCAGATTTTTAGTTTTTGACAAGGCCCACATGATGAGCTTCAAGACCGAGACATCACTTTTATGACGAGTTGATGATGACACTTGTCTTTCCGAAACTAGACTAGCACGATTCAAACCTTAGTATTGTCCAGCTCTACACTCGATTCCACGTTCACCGTGCAGTACAGGTCTTACGGGAGAATAGACATGCTACTACCATTACACGAAACATCACGTTCATTGTCATGCGGGTTGCGTCAACTGACCGAGCGTTGCATGGGAGTTGATGTTTTTTAGTTGGCTGGTGTAACTGAGACTGTCGTACGGATAACATGGCTTATTTGCGCTCTGTACTGCACGGTGAACAATCGAAAGTTAGTTGGGACAACATTAGTGTTGGTACATTCAGCCTTTATTAGTATAACTTCCACAAAATAAAGTCGGTCAGCAAAAAGAAACTTATCTTTTGTTAACTTAATTGTGAATGTATCATTTCTAATAATTTAAGCTTACAGACTTGCAAAAGAAATTGAAAAACAATACAATTTGTGATTTGATTGAAAAATTATTACAAATTGAAATTTTGCAAATAAACTCATGATCATCGATCGCTTTTCCTTTCTTAAAATGTTCAAACATTAAGTTTCACTTGTTCTAGTTACAAGATCTAGTCAGGCGGATACGTTAAATATTAGAAAAGATTGTAAACACAGAGAACGAGTCAGTTTTACAGAAACACATTCATGCTAAAGTTAAACCGTTGAAATTTTTCCGACGACTTTACAGTTATATCTGTAACTAAGGAGGGGAGGTTAATTAATTAAAAGAAACATGTTCATTTGAGCTCATTAAAAGAAACACTCATTAAAGGGAAGCGTAATTAGACGCCTAAAACGTCCCTGTTTGACCCTTCTAGCTTAACACATACATATAAAGCTAAAATTTTATATAATATTAGCTGACCCGTACGGCGTTGTCCGTGGTGGTTGGTATTTTCAGTATTTTTAAGGTAATTGTATTCTTTTTAAGTGTTCAGTCAGTGAGTGGTATTTGGCTTTTAAATAGGCTATGTGAAGCTGTCAGCGCCCAATTACAAAATTAAAAAATAAATTATCAGTTTCGTTTGTTTATCGTTTGTTTACGTTTGTGTAGCTATTTTTTATATATACAGATCTTAAATAATAAAAGCACTATTGTCATAATAATAAAAGATCTGAAATTATGATTTTAGTAACTTTGATCCCCACAAATCCCCCCTAAAGTTTCGAATTTTTTAAACCCTTTCTTAGCAAGCACCTATGGCTCTAGAGGAAGCTACATACCAAATTTCACTCCCATCTGTTCTGTAATTTTGGAGAAATCGTGATTTAGTCATTTTTACTCCCCAAACCCCCTAAAATTTCCAATTTTTTAAAACCCTTTTTTAGTGAACACTTATGGCCCTAGAGGAAGTTACATACCAAATTTCATTGCAACCCATTCCTTAGTTTTGAAGAAATCGTGATTTAATAACTTTGATCCCCCAAAACCCTCCCTAAAATTTCGAATTTTTTCAGACCCTTTCTTAGTAAGCACCTATGGCCCTAGAGGAAGCTACATACCAAATTTCATTCCCATCTGTTCTGTAATTTTGGAGAAATCATGATTTAGTAATTTTTACCCCCCAAACCCCCTAAAATTTCCAATTTTTTAAAACCCTTTTTTAGTGAATACAATGCTACACCTTTATTATAAATAAAACATAACATATGTTTTTAGAAGGTTCCGTTATGGGTTGGCGTGCGGAGCACGCAGGATTCTCCCCTAGTTTATAAATAAAGGTGTAGGATTAATAACCTGAAAATTATGAAGATGATAAATAATGTTAAATGTTCAAATCAAATTATTTCTTATATTTTATAACAGCAGTTATAATAATGGTTAAAAGAACCAGCAAGGCTCAGGCCTATACTTTAAAACCCTAACCTAAAAGCTAGAAATACAAAAATAATTGCTTTAAATTTTTAAATCAGCTGTTAATGGAAATATTGGAGCAAACAGCTATATTATCTGTTATTTTATTCTATTGGTTGCTATGGTAATAAATGTAAATACATGTGTTGGTTTATCATTCTAGGAATTTTTCTGACTAAATTTACAAATATTGAATTAAAAAATGGTTTTTATCGAAATGAATTACAGCCCATGTTACTCAGGGATAGTGTAGTTTTTTATTAGTAAAACTATTTTTTCAATCGGTTCAGTAGTGCCAGAGATTTCCCCCTTACATAAGAAGGTTCCTATAACCTCCTAAATACTATGAAAATCATTATTTACTTCCACGAAAGCAGCTGGATTAGTTTGTTTCTTATTATAAACAGCTGTTTTGTAATTCTTTAAATGGTTTTTAAATTAGTCCCGTGTTAAGCTTGTGGGGAAAACCCGACTTTTGAGATACGCTCACGCCATTAAGGATAAGAATTTTTGACATCTAAAATCTTATTGCAAAATGAGACGAATTTTTTGACACCTCAAACGTTCAAATTCGTCTAGAAATAAGGGAGGAGTTGTGTTCACAAAAAACTACTTCACGTATTATATATGTTAAGTTTTTGATCCAAATCAGCTGTTTTATTTTTATTATGTAAGAACAGCTGTTTAAATTGAATTAGTCAAATATACAGTACCTATTTTTCGTAGATTTTTTTGTTTTTAGTTTTTTAATCTAACCTAAAAAGCTATCGGTTGTGAACAGTAATAAACTGAATATAAAATTTGCTTAGATGGTTGCTATGGTAACGAATGTAAACAAACATGTGTTGTTAAGCTTTTGATCCGAACAGCTGTTTCCCGGAATTTTCCAGAACAGCTGACCCCATAAGAATAATATACCTTTACATTTTTGTATTTGTATCTTAAGTAGTTTTTGCTCCACGTTGTTTTGTCAGTCAGTCAGTCATTCAGTCAGGGGAAATCTCTTAATAAATATATATATATAGATAGAGAGATAGATAACAGTAGTCGAAATGGAGAAAAATAAATGTTGTTACGTTTACAATACTTTTACACAAAAAATGTTCTCTCTTCCCTAAATTCAAATTTTAAACTAGGTAATTTATTTTCGTCCTAATGATGCACAAGGCAACAAGATGGAGTGGAATGAGGGTTTGTTTGGTTATAATTAATTAACAAGTGCCAATTTAATGATTGGGCGACGCTGGTTGGCAGCACAACCTATTTTCTTGCTGAACCTGCTCCAGGCAGTGCACAAAAGGAATCCTTTACGGTAATAGGGTTTAGCCTATGTTTAATAAAGCCATACAACTCTTCTTTCAAACTGATAATAAATCTTGTAAAACTGAGTTAAACAAAGACACGTCGTTTCTTTGCACCATCATTAATTAATTACTTTACTGTATCTAAACTAGTATCTAAATAAAATATTCAAAGGTTTTATTTAATATATACGTTATATGTAGAGATTAAATATTACATAAAGTTATACATTTATTTGTTGTAGGGTATGTGTTACCTAAATGTAATAATTGATGAGTGGCAGCATGTAATTAAAAGAGACTTTCGTCAATCACCTTCTGAAAGAAGAAATCTTAATATAATTGGTATTGCGTACAATTAATTGTCACAATTACAATTAAAACTCCAATCAATGCAACTGTGCCATGAAACTGTAGATTGGCGTAAATAATTAGCTGTTTTTTCAAGAATATAATCATTTTTTACAAATTAAATTTAGTTTAAAAAATTAATTAATATCCATTAACTTACTGAAAGCTGAATATACAAAATTTTAGAGTCGGAAAGAGTAATCGATTTCGATGATGCTAGAATGTTTAGTTGGTAATTTTCCTATTCCATTTAAAATAATTTCTTTCCAGTTTTAAAATAATGCAAGACTGGAGGGTTTCACTGGAATAGTTACATTGATAATTGGTCAGCACAAAAATGTCAACAATCAAGATTAATCAAATTTTTAGCGAGTTTCCAAAGGAATGATTCTAATCTCCAGACAGTTATAGTGGCACCTAAGGTCAGGAGTGGTCATTAAACATTACATATATGTATATATGCGTTCGCACTCTAACGACCGCATTTTACTTGTGATTTGGTCCAAATTTGGCACACATGTTGTTTTTCTAAGGACAAGTTCGTTAGAAACCAATAAAACTAGAAATATTAATTCAATAACGTTGAGGAACGTCAAATTTGGTACACGTATGATCATATTCACTAGAGACGCACTAAGGAATAATTTTAAAATATTTGACCTTTGAGGGTTGAAACAACTCCTAAAAAATAATGTTGTTT
>JAGFPH010017141.1:0-18128 GCA_018207615.1 Philaenus spumarius
TTTTATCAAAACAAGTTATCAATACCAGTTATCCCTATTTTCGTCAATACAAGTTATCCCTATTTTTATCAATACAAGTTATTCATACAAGTTATCAATATTTTCATCAATACAAGTTACCAATACAAATTATACCTATTTTTATCAATACAAGTTTAACAGTTGCACAAAAAATGAATCCTGTTGATCCTAAATTACGTCTTTTTTTTGTGAAAGATTATTGCAACTCATTAATCATGAAAACATTTAACAACGATTAATGATGCCTGATGAAGCTCATTTTGAGCTATATGGTAACGAAAACACGCAACATTGTCGTTAGTAGTTAAGAGAGAATCCTAGGGAAATACATCAATACAGTGAAAAAGTGACTGTATGGTGTAGTGTTGCACGTTTTGGAGTTATCAGGACTTATTTGTCTCAAAATGAAAACTGTGAAAGAGTCACTATTTTTATTAAATTTTGAATAGTTATTTATTTTATGTGTATCTTATAACTTGTTGAAGAGAGAAATTTTTTATTCGCACAGGACACTTTTTGGAGAGGTAAAATATACGAACTCGCGATACGCACTTAAAGTGAGACGCTTTGCGTTTTTGATTTCGTCGATGATTTCTTCTTCTACATTGTTTTACACTCGTACTAAAATATAAATAGAAAGTTTAATGTAACAGCTCGTCACAAATCGACTAATTAAAACAGGCAGTGAAATTTAAAGACTTCAACTCAATAGCAGTATGGGTTTAGTCACGTCAAGCTACCGATGTAATGGACATTGTGCTTCCTCATTTAGTAAGTAGCGTTAAATTTGTGTACTTGGTGATATCTAAAATGGACATAGTGCTTTCTCTTTTTTTTAAATATTAAAATTTGCTATGTTGCTATGGTAATGAATGTAAATGCATTAAAGAAACGTTTATTGGTCCTGTATATGCCTAACCTAAAATTATGCTGTTAAACTGTTAATACAAATTAGCTGTTTAAATTTAATATTTTTAACAACAGATATTAAAATCTCAGTAGAATAAGCCCTTTTCGAAGATTTTGAAGAAACCAGTGTTGGTTCAGTACAGAATCAAAACTTATAATACTAATTAGTTGTTTAACTTTAATTGACCGAGCGAAGCGAGGTCTCCTTGTTAGCTCGACCGTTCGGCATTTCGTCTGTGTGCCTGTCTGTCTCACGATTACGGCCAAACGCCTTGACAGATTGTGATGATTTTTTGCATGAATATTCCTAGGCCGAGCGATGTATATATACGTTTTTTTTTTCATTTTTCATTTTTAACCTTTTAATTAAAATAAAAATGGCGGCTGAGTGTAAGATTTTTTACAAAGCCAGTTTGTGGCTTAACCGTAAGTCGAATTTAAAAACTATTAAGATTTTGCTAGCAAATTTGATTTTAAACAAAATTGTATTCTTGATTTGTTTCCGTATCTCTAACGGTAAACTCACAAAATGGCCGCAAACTTTAAATTTAAAAATCGTCCAAGTTTTTGTATTTTAACCATGTTTGTATACGTTTATTCTAAACCAATCCAAAAGTGTTCCATAGCTTTTTCGTAGATAAAGGTTCAAAGAATTCATACATACCAGTAAGACAACGATGAAAGAAAAATTAACAAAATTATTAGCTCAAGAAACAAGCATTTTCAGGAACGAAAGGAAAAAGTTCAACTTTAGGCCTACATAAAAAGTAGTAAACACTTTTGTAATTGTTTTCATTAATGTAAAAAGGTTTCTTAATTTAGTTCTAAATAGAACTGTAAAGCAATATTTATCAATCTTAAATTTCTTATTTTTAAAAGACCAGTTTTTATGTTCCTACTACAAGACTGCTAACAAAACTAGGCCTATTTTGAATAGTAATTAATTTAATAATACTATATCCTTTGCCCATATTACTATAAGAAAGTGTAGAGAATAAATCAAAGAATTGAACTGTATACTTGTAAATTATTATTCCATAAAAGTATTTGACTTAGCTTTACTTACTTGAATTACAAAATGAGATGAAACAAATGAAACCTCGCGACGATGAAGGACATACAAACAATTACCGTTGGGCAGCGTGGGAAGTATTGGTACATGGGTTGAGATCGCTATCACGACGCTTTAACATCGTTTGTTTTCATTATTTTTAATATTTTAATATGATATGGAACTGTAAATACATTGTTAAGTTTTAATTATTTAAGTATGTAAGCATTTAATTCTATGTTTTCCCTCAGTAACGCGATATTTTTAGCTACCTTACGCATTATTAACCTAAATAAAACACAATGCCTAGAGAAAATCTTTAGCTGTTAAAGCTCAAGAAAAGAAAAAAACGAGAATTAGAAACCCCGGAATCGCGGAAATTTCAAAATATGTTTCATTGGCTAAAATTTCTGCTTACTTCCTTACTGGCACACTATTTTTAACGTAAGCTCAAAACAACATTTTTGTTATTTCAACGAGCAAGGTCTACTGTTCACAGAACTACTAGTATTTAACAACAGATTTTTCTATATAATAATATGAAAAAATATAATAAAAAATTAAACAGCCTCAACTGACAGTAAATCTTGTGTAAATCCATCTCTATGATATGGACTGTGGTAGGGAGCGAACACTTGTTACAGATTGTATTCAATCCGCAGCATCACGTGGGCCGTTAAGGGTTCAAAGCAATTACGCTAATGAGAATGCATGCACATGTTTGTTGTTTTATATTTGGGACTAGTTTGTTTATGCAAATTCCTACAATCGAATAATATGTATCGATTTGTTAAGTATAATTCAGTGGATTAGTTAATAATCACTGCACTTGTGTAAATTCAGTAAGAAGACAGATTTTATTGAAGGAACTCATATGATGTTTTAGATCATATACGAGGATGCACACTGTTCGTCCTGACTAGCCAAGTCCTGGCTGACTAATTTACTGACTGACTGACTGATTCGTAATCAACGCACAGTTGAAACTATGACAGCTGGAGCATTAACATTTGCAGGGTAACTTCATACCACTATGTAGAAGTGATTTTGCAATATATTGATTTAATGGTTGAAAATAATCAAAATACGGGGTTCACTACCAACCCTGTAACACATAAAACAGCTAATTGGAATACTTAATACAATAAGTGTTTTCTCTGTTGCATCCCTTTTTCGCCCGTCCAACTTAAACGATTTGAACGATTGAGATGTCATTTTAAAGCTTATGATCTAGCGCACCTGAAGATGGTAATTAAAAAGGTCATTTCGTTTAGGGCTTCGCCCCCTAGCCTTTGATTTATTTCTAGAGAGCCCTTTCAAAGGTCCCAGTGCTGACCAACTTGCATTATAATGGTTTTAAATGTGGTTATAATTTAACAGCTAAATACCTTTCTTATAATTTTTAACCAAGTCAGATTGTAAACAAAAATAGATCGTCTGCAACTGTAAACAAGAGACAAAACAGCTTGTGAAAATGAATTTTTAAATAGGCTACTTTATTGATAAATTGTTGCCTAATAAGGTAGGTAAATCACTCTTTATGGAATAGACTACAATCGACATATATTATAAATATTGTAAATTAGTAGTTTTTTTATCTAAAAATTGTTTTAACCCTCTATCTGGCAATTAAAAGTATTTGCACTATAATTAAATGGCGAATGTGTTTTTTTGTTCCGGAAACAGTATAGGTCTAGCCTAAACTATTTATATATACATTATTTTTATTTTGTTTTTGTTATTTTGTAGCCTGCTATATATTTTTTTAGGTAAACAGTGTAGGCATAGTCTAAACTATTTATATATAATTCTTTTTATTTTGTTATTGTTATTTGTAGCCTACTATATACATTGTTTTAACTTTGTATTTTGTTCGACTAAAGAACTTTTAGTTTGTCTTACTGTAATAGCCTGCTTTTCAAATAATTTGTAAATTATATTTTACTTTTAATTAAGCCGAATTTTCTGCTCTTTTGGAATCATATAGTTTGTGTTTTTGTAAACTACAATGACTTTCCTAACTAAGGCAAGTTTACATACGCCTCCTCGCCATATTCAAGTTTGTAGAAGGAAATTTATTTTCAGACCTATTAAATAATGTGTGTATTATGTATTTGTATATTTATGACAATATTAGGCTTCAATTTATGTCTTTTTTATTTTCTTATTGTTATTTATAGCCTACTATATAGATTTATTGAACTTTATACTTTGTTGGAATAAAAAACTTTTTGTATGTCTTACTGTGTAATAGCCTACTTTGCAAATAATTTGTGAATTATATTTTACTTTAGTTAGGCCTAATTTTCTGCTCTTTTGGAAACATAATATTTTGTTTTTTTAAGCTATTACTAGGCGAAGGAAAACATACATAAGTATCAACACTATTATGAACTTCATTCAATCGCAGTATTCATATTTGTATTACAAGTACACATTTTAGAAAATATATCGAACCAAAATTTTAGTCTAGCTATTACCCTAGCTTAATAACGCTTGCCAGCTGAGTAATATTTGAGTAGTGGAAAAAATAAAATCCATTTAATTTTTGAAAATATCAGCTTTCTTCAAGAACTACGGTACCTATATTGTTCGTTTTTATTGAATTTTGAATTGTTGAAGCCATTCTGCCGCACTCTTACTCGTATACCTTTCCTAGTTTAACCAACCAACCCAAATTATTTTTATAAAAGCGCCTTTTTAATTAACTAAATTATAATGATGCTCATTACAAAGTACAACATGATTCAGACAAACTAGTTACGAGTTGAAGGTAAGCGTAATAACCACCCCTTCTCGATATGAACAATTAATTAAAGAAACGATGCGCGCGCAGATCCTGTTTTAATTAATTTCCTTACGTAATAATTGTTTGACTGACACTAAAAGTTTATTTGTTTCATTTCCATATATGTGATGGCAGCGTCTAGAATAGCTTCAACTGACTGAACTAAATAATACTTTGAAGGAATAATTTCTCTTGTTTTCTAAACTGGATCTTTCTTGTTGTCAACTTATAATTTTCAGGTATATAAACATAAACCGTATACAAAATTATGTATAATTAATTGTTTGTATTTTTATTAATTTTGTTATTAGTTATAGTAATTTTTTCAACTTAGTAAGTTCTCAGTCGTAACTTAACGGATATAACTGACATTTTATATGGTTATTACCAAGCACAGTTAAGTCCTCCAAATCAAATTTCAAGAAATACTGTGGCTTAACATTTTAAAATGGGAATTATAACTTTTTCCAGATTTTTTTAACGAAAAGTTTTAGGTTTTTACTTTTTTCCAACTAGAAACATATCCTTGGTCTTCATTCTGATTTGAACCGGTGCGCTAATGCCTTGAAAAAAAGGAATAATGCAAGAAAAATACAAACCAAAAGAATGTTTTGAAACCGTTAACTAGATTTGACTTATAGTGACTGTAGGTTTGTTAGAGTTAGGCTGCATTCATAATGTAAGTTTGCATCTTGGCCTCGGATTATGGACTGCTTCGTTTCCTTCGCAACAGTCAAACTTGTTCGCGAGTTTGCTTCGTGAATTTGAACCGGGTACTTTTGTTGTATTTAACGTTTTGATCGATTTGGGGAACCGTTTCGATTAAAAGGTAGTGTAAAAACAAAATTTAACTGTTTTTTTACATCTATCTTTATTTTTTTAGATAAAACCAAAAAGATTTATTCTAGTACAAAAAATCTCAAGACAGTGTTAAAAACGTGCTTTCTGTTGTTTTCCGGGACTGTTTTGGGTAACGAACTTGGCCGAGTGACTTTGAAAATCAATGTGTGCACCATATCGAACTTAAAATGAGGTCGTTAGAGTGCGAACACATATATATATATATATATATAATATTTTTAATGACACCCCAAAACGTGTTCTGTTGACCATTGACCTTAGATCTCACCATAAGAGTCCTTTTAATAAGATAAAACTTTCAACAAACATAGGCCCGAAAATGTTTCGTTTTCAAATTTATCCCATTTAGTTTTTTTACAGAAAACTAAATATCATTTTACACATTTGGTGTACATATTTTCTTTATAAACTTTTAGCAAAGTACAAAAAAAATCACACTATCGTCTTGTATATCGTCTATATTTTCAAAACTGATAACGTTTAAATTGTTTAATGTTAAATATATCTTAAATTTTTAAATGCTGCCATTTTAAAAATAAACAAGACATTATTATATATTAGAATTATATAACTAAACCCTTTAAACGATCGGCTCTAATTTATCTGGATTATAAAACATAAAATTTACAACCATTAATAAATAAATAAACGTCAAATCAGTCATTTGTAGCATTTTGTTTATTTAGACGGCTTGAAGATAAATGTATTGCTACATTAATATGTGTATTGATATATATTACCCTTTATTATTCATATTGTAATCTTGATAAAACTAATACGTTTACTAACTCAATCTCGTTTCAACGACAATGTCGCCATCCTCAGTGAAGAACGAGCTACAATAATCAAACTATAACTTGCACATTTTTGTTGGTATAATATATGATAGCCTATATTTATATACTGTCACTTGCATGAACTATCATGTTAACATGGAATAGTTGACAGCTGTTTCACCAATCTGTCAGGCATAATCATAAAATATAAAAGTGGACAGTCACTTACTGTGACGATATGTGTTACATAATACATTAAGTATTTTTTTAATGTACATTTTAGTCTGTTGGCTAAATGCGTTTTAGTTGGTGTATTTATTTAAGTGATTTAATTGCCCTGATGATGCCTGACAGATAGACGAAACATCTGTCAACTATCGACTGTTTGCATGATTGCTCAGGCAAGTAATAATGTATAAATATATAATACTAGGGGCTCCGCCCCTCGTATGCTCTCTTCGCTGGCCAACCTCGGAGAGGACCCATGGCGAAGCCAATGAAAACAGATTATTGCATAATCTGATATTTTCACTGAAATGACGATTGATTGGTGACCTATACATAGCTAATGTAAGACAGAAATCGAAATTGACACGACTATCCACAATAATTTGAATTGCGTCATGCGTTGGAATTTCACCATTAATATTTAAATAATCAACATTTAAACAAAAAATGTATATTGCCCACTAAAGGAAACAATATAATATCTAACAGCAAATTTTTAACTTTTACTACAGTATGCCCTTTGTTTCTTTTAACCTAGTTCAAATAAACATATTTTGGATCATTGTAGGCCTAACCTAAAATGATTTTGGTTATTTATAAAATATCTCACGATAGATGTTCGAATTGAATTACAATACAGTAAGAATGTTTCGTTGATTTTTGTTTGTGTTTGCTTTTAGCTTGTTAGTCTATCCTAAAAAAGCTGTTGGTTGTGAATAATGATAAACTAATTATAAATTTGATAACTTGGTTGCTATTGTAATGAATGTAAACATGTGTTGCTAAGCTTTTGATCTGAACAGCTGTTACAAACGAATGTTCACTATGTTTACACTTTTCAATAAACGTTGTGCGTCTATGACCCAATAAGAATATACCTTTAAATTTTCGTATTTGTATCTCAAGAAGTTTTTGCTCGTTGATTGTATATCAGCCGGTCATTCAGTCATTACAAAGCCTCTTATAGATAATTTATACTTACTGAGGATGACGACATGTTCGCTGAAACGCGTTCGAGTTAGTAAACGCGTTATTATTCTATTAAGAATATATTCTCACAAGTCAAGCTCGATGTTTGTTTATTTATATTGCAATATTAGTTGTTACATAATCAAGGAACATCTTTCTTTACAATATTTTGTATCTATTTCGTGTTTACAGTTGCCTGTCGAACCGCTTTAAACAACACAGTGTAAAATTAACAAACTTAAACATAATTATTAACAATTTCCTGCTTTGTACATTTTGCAAGAAGATGGGTTTTATCTTTTACACGAACATATATCTTGGCAAAGTTTTGTTTGTTGGGAACTCTTCAGTTTCATCATACGCTTTTAGTCTGTTCTATCCGTAAGTGGAAAAAGGGGGTGGGTTAGGGGACGGGGTAGGGGGTTGAAGGATCTCCCTTTAATTAACAGAAAGAGGTTCATTAGAGCTTATTCATTAGAGCAAGGAGTAATTAGCCAACTCCTAATGAAGGCCCGCCATTGACTCTTCTGACAATACACACACATACATCTTTATAATTTTACTTCGTACAACTCGCACTTGAGTTAATGTTTATTAGATTCTACAGTATATGGAGATGAGCGAGAGTATTCATCTCTGAAAAGTGCTTCCAACAACATCTCTAGAGAAACTGTGTTTAATTTTAATGTTTCAAACTTTTACACTTTTAATTAATTAATACAATTATTAATTTAATGCTTTGTTTTCTTGAGAATTTAAAAAAGTTAATTATTAAATACTAGGGGCTCTGCCCCTACTCGCTTCGCTCACAAACCCCCCCCACAAACACATGGCGAAGCCAATTGAAACAGATTATTGTGTACCCTGATTTTTCACGAAAATTACGACTGAGCGGTGACCTACTCATAGCTGATTTAAAATATTAGTTTGATATTACCAGCTAAAGGAAACAATACAATATGAAACACCAGATGTTTGTATAATACTGTTACCATTTTGTTTGCTCTTACATAATCTAAACAAATGATTCTAAATTGGCTAAATTGGTTGCAAATAACCATGTTTTGGTTCTTTGTAGGCCTAATCTAAAATAATGACAACTTTTTGATTTACATTAGCTGTTTTATTTATAATATGTAACAATCAAAATGTGAATTAAATTATTATACAGTAGGCGTCTTTCGTTAAATTTGTTTATGTTTGCTTTTAGTTTGTTAATCTGACCTAAAAAGGCTGTTGGTTGTTAACCCTCCAAGTGTCACGGTTAAAGCTTAAATTGGCCAGCCCGGTTTTAGCGTTTTGCAAGCATATTTTTAAAAATTCGCCAAAAATAGTAAATGAACCCCAATCCAAAAGTGTTCAGTAGCTTTTTTGTAGAAGAAACTTCAAAGAATACAAATATGCCACTAAAAATTAGTTTATTTTGAAATTGTAGAAGTTATTAGCTCAAGAAACAAAAATTGTTCAGTAACGAAAGGAAAAAGTTCAACTTTAGGCCTACATAACAAGTAGTAAACATTTTTTGTATTTTTTTTTTTGTAAGCGTAAAAAAGTTTTGTAATTCAGTTCTAAATAGAACTATAAAAACATTTATAAATTTCAATTTTTTTATTTCGTGCTATACCGCTGTTCTTTTGGTTTGGAAATAGACACTGTAGTGAATACTTCGGGGTTCAAATTAGTTTCAATAATAAGTTATTTTTCAAAATTATTAAATAAAAATAACAAACCACAACACAGAATGTAATACTAGACTATTATTATTTAAAATGTATTTCTTTAATAAAACATACGGAAGACAGACTGAAATGAATTTAAAGAATTCGACCACGCAGCTGAACCGCTGATGTGAGTTGAGCGAATTTCCAAAATTAAGTTTGTATGCTTTAGGGTTTCAGCCAACTATTTGGGAAATTTATCTACTCACGAAGGCGTTGAATAGCTGCCTAAGTGTACAAAGTATATTATTGGATTTTGTTTCTCTTAAGCCTCCAGCTTCGACTCACGCTCTCTTTTGTTTCACTCTCAGCGGGAAAAAAAGGTGATTTGCGAGTTTGCACCTCGACCTTGCGGGCTCGTGTTATGGCCAGCTTCGCTTCGCTCGTAGAGTAAAAACTCGGACGTCAGTCTCGGATCAGAAGATGCCCCATCGATAAAATCATCCAAGTGGATTTGAACCGGGTACTTTTATGGTATTTTACGTTTTGGTCGATTTTGGGGGAACCAAGCAAGCTATAACGTTGTGTAAAACAACAAAATGTGCAGAATAATATCCTACATTTATTTTCTTAGATAACATCACTCATTACGTACGAGAAATCTCAAATAATGTGCTTTTGGTTCTTGGATTTTTTGGCGAACTAGTCCGAGCGACTTAGACAATTAACGTGTTTACCAAATTTGGACAAATCAGACTTAAAATGCGGCCGTTTAATACGAACACATATACAGGGTGTACAAAAAGTTCCGCACTGGTTTAATATTTCGTATATAAAGAAAATTTGAAGGTAGATGTGATTGAAGAACTAACTCTATGTAAAAATACTTCTTTAATAAGATTTCAAAAAATTTATCCGCCAACTCGGATCCGCCATTTTGAATGTAACTTTGTTTTTTTTAAATAGGAAGGTGGTCATGTGATACATCATTTCGATGTAGAATTTCAAGAGAAACCCAATTTGCAAATCCATATCCTTAACTGAATAAAAATGGCGGCAAAAAAAAACAACGAAATCTTGTTTTCCGATTTTTCCCCATTTTGCTGCACTAATTTTTTTAAAATACTAATTATTATTCTTTTTAGATTTAGAATCAAGTAACCTTTCAAACGATATGCCACACAACGGTATTTATGAGTATTTAAAATTTTTTAGTTACAGCCATTTTGATTTTTCAAAATTGATTTCGAGTTGTTCAACCAAATATCGTTGTGCGGCATATCGTTTGAAAGCTTATTTAATTCTAAATCCAAAATAATAATAATTAGTATTTTAAACAAAAATAGTACAGCAAAATGGGACAAAATCGGAAATCACGATTTTGTCGTTTTTTGGCCGCCATTTTTAATCGGTTAAAGATATGGATGTGAAAATTTCACCGTTGGTTTTCTCTTGGAATTCTACATCGAAATGATGTATCACATGACCACCTTCCTATTTAAAAAAAAATAAGTTACATTAAAAATGGCGGATCCAAGATGGCGGGTAATTTTTTTGAAATCTTAATAATATAGTATTTTTACATAGAGATGGTTCCTTTATCACATCTACCTTCAGATTTTCTTTATATACGAAATATAAAACCAGTGTGGGACTTTTTGTACACCCTGTATATATGCAATTTTTAATGACACCCCAAAACGTGTTCTCGGGTCCATGATTGGTGGTCAATTACTACTCCTGACCTTAAGTTTCACCATAAGGGTCACTGCAATATCTCATTTTTCCTATGGAAATTCACTAAAAACATAAAATTAAAAACTTGAATGATTTAAATAAAACAACGGGGATCTAGTAATGATTAAAAGATTACTTATTGTGCTGAAAAGAAACGCTTTTAGAAATCATGGATTTAAATTTAAATAAAAATTACTACCAGCTAAATATTGTAAAAAAAGTAAATAACAATAATTACTAAATTAGGCAAAATTAAGAGCGTGTGATTTGGTTGTGAAGCTTTGAAGTACGTTTGTTTGTGTACATTCAGTAAAATTAAGACATAGTTGCAATTTGTTTTTACGTAATTTACTTTTAAAGAGCAGCAAAAAGTCACTCAAGTTGAAAGGCCAGAGAAGCGTTTAGTGCGTGTTATAACTATCGGCAAATCCATATAGAGCTAATACATATCGTGCACTCTTGGAATTATTGCTCGCTTATTACTTTCCTTAATGATCTTCTCTTTAACCCACCTCCCCTCCTCGGGGTTTCCAATTAACCCCGGAGAGCTCTTAAAGCAAGAAAAGTCGAAACGTGAGAAAAAATCTTCCCACGCGCGCATTCTGGCGGTTCTTTTAATAACTATTGCTTGTCTTATTACGAGGCTAACAAAGTGGCAGCCTCACGTACCCTCCCCCCCTTCTCGCGGTTGTTGACGCAGATTTTCAGTCCAGACACTTGCGAGTAGGTTTCATTACACTCGCAGCCCCGCCTCCCAATTACTTTAACCCGCATTTTTTAATCACTCCGCGCAACCTAATCCCAAGTTGTCGGTACGTGCAGGCGATCACTCGCTAGTAATCCTTTTCGATATAAATCAAATTAACCCGATGACGAAGCGGTTTTGAAACGTAATAAATCGAACATTGATTGAGTATGTGTTGATTATAGACTGGAGGGCTATTAATTTGATTTTATATTGATTTCTGATTAATTCAAATTCCAGTATGGCACAACAAGTTTGCAGGACGTCAAATAGTTCAGAAACGTTAAGTTGGTTATTCCAAGCCATTTTTAAACATTTTTTCTTTGATACTCTTACTAGCGTGTTTAATTTCTCAGCTACACTGATGGAGTCAGAAGTACACATTAAGAGAAATAAAAGTTTTTTTGCTTTTATTACTAAATTATCAAAAAAATCCCATACAATATTATTATTAATGGTGCGCAATGCCACTCGAGAAAATGCATTGAATTCCGTGAGAGGTCTCAGCATTATTTGCCTATGATATTACATTGGTAAGGTGCTCAAGCGCCTCTAGAATAAACTTTCGCTTGTATACACTTTCGTATTTACTAATCCCGGTCTTATTAGCGAATTTCCATAGGAAAAATGAGCTATTGCAGTGGCCCTTATGGTAAGACCCAAGGTCGGGTGTAACAAATGAGCACCGATCACGGACCCCAGAACACGTTTTGGGTGTCATTAAAAATCATATATATATATACATGTATATATGTGTTCGCACTCTAGCGGCCGCATTTTAAGTCCGATTTGGTTCAAATTTGGTACACATATTGGTTGTCCACGTCGCTCGGACGATTTCGTTAGCCAAAATAATCCAACAATCCGAAGCACGTTTTTGACCGGAAGTAACTATTTTTTTGAGATTTTTCCTACGAGAATGAATTTGTTTTTGAGTTTTTTCTACAAATATAAATATAGGATATTATTTTGCACTTTTTTTTTCACGCGACCTTATACGGGGGTTGGCGTGCGAAGCACGCAATCCATTGTGTATTGAAGATACTCTTAATACGGGGGTTGGCGTGCGAAACACGCAATGCTTTGTGTATTGAAGATACTCCCAATATGCGGAGTGGCGTGTGAAGCACGCAATGCTTTGTGTATTGAAGATACTGTACTCCCAATTTGCGGAATGACGTGCGAACCATTTTGCAGCTACTGAGCACCGTCGTGAATAGACCCATTTCCCAAATTGTTGGTTGAAACCCTAAAACATAGGCCTATAAACTTAATTTTGGAAATTTGCTCAACTCACGTCAGCGGTTCAGCTGAGAGGTCGAATTATTTTTAGTTTCCACCATGAGCGTAAGACATTTAATTTTTCAGAAAGCCCCAACGTATAGTTAGTAAATAACAAAATTCGCCCCGATATTTTACTGCTATCAAGTGAAAATCGCGATTTTCGTCTTGTTTATAAGCAAATATCTTAAATAAAAATTTATAATTTACTATTATTGTCATCTAAGAATTATAATTAGATATTTTATGAATGATTTGAAGCAAATTACAAAAGATTATCTTCACGATTCGATGAAAGAGAAGTTATTTTAAAGAGGACTGTTTCATCCTGGTATTGCTCACCCTTAATAGAAAACCAGTCCTTTAGATACAGATCCTTTAGTTTTTGACAAGGTCCACAAGATGAGCTTCAAGACCGAGACAACACTTTTATGACGAGTTGATGATGACACTTGTCTTTCCGAAACTTGACTAGCACGATACAAACCTTAGTATTGTCATTGTATTTGGGTATCCTAATAGAACTCCGATCCAATGCAATATTTGAATCCACTGGAAATTCGACGATAGTGGTGCTATCTATTGGGGAAACGACGGAAGCGGTGTGAAGCACCAATGCTACCAATGCTTTCTCCCTAGCGCTACCTCGCGGCGCGATCATGCACTATTTTCCCGACAACTTTTTTTTCGGCACACAGCCCCCGTATGCATGTATAATCTATTTTATTATTCATGATCTATGGTTTTGTCCAGCTCTAGTTGGGACAATATTAGCGTTGGCCTCATTCAGACTTTTAACAGAATACCAGTCCTTTAGATTCAGATTTTTAGTTTTTGACAAGGCCCACATGATGAGCTTCAAGACCGAGACATCACTTTTATGACGAGTTGATGATGACACTTGTCTTTCCGAAACTAGACTAGCACGATTCAAACCTTAGTATTGTCCAGCTCTACACTCGATTCCACGTTCACCGTGCAGTACAGGTCTTACGGGAGAATAGACATGCTACTACCATTACACGAAACATCACGTTCATTGTCATGCGGGTTGCGTCAACTGACCGAGCGTTGCATGGGAGTTGATGTTTTTTAGTTGGCTGGTGTAACTGAGACTGTCGTACGGATAACATGGCTTATTTGCGCTCTGTACTGCACGGTGAACAATCGAAAGTTAGTTGGGACAACATTAGTGTTGGTACATTCAGCCTTTATTAGTATAACTTCCACAAAATAAAGTCGGTCAGCAAAAAGAAACTTATCTTTTGTTAACTTAATTGTGAATGTATCATTTCTAATAATTTAAGCTTACAGACTTGCAAAAGAAATTGAAAAACAATACAATTTGTGATTTGATTGAAAAATTATTACAAATTGAAATTTTGCAAATAAACTCATGATCATCGATCGCTTTTCCTTTCTTAAAATGTTCAAACATTAAGTTTCACTTGTTCTAGTTACAAGATCTAGTCAGGCGGATACGTTAAATATTAGAAAAGATTGTAAACACAGAGAACGAGTCAGTTTTACAGAAACACATTCATGCTAAAGTTAAACCGTTGAAATTTTTCCGACGACTTTACAGTTATATCTGTAACTAAGGAGGGGAGGTTAATTAATTAAAAGAAACATGTTCATTTGAGCTCATTAAAAGAAACACTCATTAAAGGGAAGCGTAATTAGACGCCTAAAACGTCCCTGTTTGACCCTTCTAGCTTAACACATACATATAAAGCTAAAATTTTATATAATATTAGCTGACCCGTACGGCGTTGTCCGTGGTGGTTGGTATTTTCAGTATTTTTAAGGTAATTGTATTCTTTTTAAGTGTTCAGTCAGTGAGTGGTATTTGGCTTTTAAATAGGCTATGTGAAGCTGTCAGCGCCCAATTACAAAATTAAAAAATAAATTATCAGTTTCGTTTGTTTATCGTTTGTTTACGTTTGTGTAGCTATTTTTTATATATACAGATCTTAAATAATAAAAGCACTATTGTCATAATAATAAAAGATCTGAAATTATGATTTTAGTAACTTTGATCCCCACAAATCCCCCCTAAAGTTTCGAATTTTTTAAACCCTTTCTTAGCAAGCACCTATGGCTCTAGAGGAAGCTACATACCAAATTTCACTCCCATCTGTTCTGTAATTTTGGAGAAATCGTGATTTAGTCATTTTTACTCCCCAAACCCCCTAAAATTTCCAATTTTTTAAAACCCTTTTTTAGTGAACACTTATGGCCCTAGAGGAAGTTACATACCAAATTTCATTGCAACCCATTCCTTAGTTTTGAAGAAATCGTGATTTAATAACTTTGATCCCCCAAAACCCTCCCTAAAATTTCGAATTTTTTCAGACCCTTTCTTAGTAAGCACCTATGGCCCTAGAGGAAGCTACATACCAAATTTCATTCCCATCTGTTCTGTAATTTTGGAGAAATCATGATTTAGTAATTTTTACCCCCCAAACCCCCTAAAATTTCCAATTTTTTAAAACCCTTTTTTAGTGAATACAATGCTACACCTTTATTATAAATAAAACATAACATATGTTTTTAGAAGGTTCCGTTATGGGTTGGCGTGCGGAGCACGCAGGATTCTCCCCTAGTTTATAAATAAAGGTGTAGGATTAATAACCTGAAAATTATGAAGATGATAAATAATGTTAAATGTTCAAATCAAATTATTTCTTATATTTTATAACAGCAGTTATAATAATGGTTAAAAGAACCAGCAAGGCTCAGGCCTATACTTTAAAACCCTAACCTAAAAGCTAGAAATACAAAAATAATTGCTTTAAATTTTTAAATCAGCTGTTAATGGAAATATTGGAGCAAACAGCTATATTATCTGTTATTTTATTCTATTGGTTGCTATGGTAATAAATGTAAATACATGTGTTGGTTTATCATTCTAGGAATTTTTCTGACTAAATTTACAAATATTGAATTAAAAAATGGTTTTTATCGAAATGAATTACAGCCCATGTTACTCAGGGATAGTGTAGTTTTTTATTAGTAAAACTATTTTTTCAATCGGTTCAGTAGTGCCAGAGATTTCCCCCTTACATAAGAAGGTTCCTATAACCTCCTAAATACTATGAAAATCATTATTTACTTCCACGAAAGCAGCTGGATTAGTTTGTTTCTTATTATAAACAGCTGTTTTGTAATTCTTTAAATGGTTTTTAAATTAGTCCCGTGTTAAGCTTGTGGGGAAAACCCGACTTTTGAGATACGCTCACGCCATTAAGGATAAGAATTTTTGACATCTAAAATCTTATTGCAAAATGAGACGAATTTTTTGACACCTCAAACGTTCAAATTCGTCTAGAAATAAGGGAGGAGTTGTGTTCACAAAAAACTACTTCACGTATTATATATGTTAAGTTTTTGATCCAAATCAGCTGTTTTATTTTTATTATGTAAGAACAGCTGTTTAAATTGAATTAGTCAAATATACAGTACCTATTTTTCGTAGATTTTTTTGTTTTTAGTTTTTTAATCTAACCTAAAAAGCTATCGGTTGTGAACAGTAATAAACTGAATATAAAATTTGCTTAGATGGTTGCTATGGTAACGAATGTAAACAAACATGTGTTGTTAAGCTTTTGATCCGAACAGCTGTTTCCCGGAATTTTCCAGAACAGCTGACCCCATAAGAATAATATACCTTTACATTTTTGTATTTGTATCTTAAGTAGTTTTTGCTCCACGTTGTTTTGTCAGTCAGTCAGTCATTCAGTCAGGGGAAATCTCTTAATAAATATATATATATAGATAGAGAGATAGATAACAGTAGTCGAAATGGAGAAAAATAAATGTTGTTACGTTTACAATACTTTTACACAAAAAATGTTCTCTCTTCCCTAAATTCAAATTTTAAACTAGGTAATTTATTTTCGTCCTAATGATGCACAAGGCAACAAGATGGAGTGGAATGAGGGTTTGTTTGGTTATAATTAATTAACAAGTGCCAATTTAATGATTGGGCGACGCTGGTTGGCAGCACAACCTATTTTCTTGCTGAACCTGCTCCAGGCAGTGCACAAAAGGAATCCTTTACGGTAATAGGGTTTAGCCTATGTTTAATAAAGCCATACAACTCTTCTTTCAAACTGATAATAAATCTTGTAAAACTGAGTTAAACAAAGACACGTCGTTTCTTTGCACCATCATTAATTAATTACTTTACTGTATCTAAACTAGTATCTAAATGAAATATTCAAAGGTTCAATTTAATATATACGTTATATATAGAGATTAAGTATTGCATAAAGTTATACATTTATTTGTTGTAGGGTATGTGTTACCTAAATTTAATAATTGATGAGTGGCAGCATGTAATTAAAACAGACTTTCGCCAATCATCTTGTGAAAGAAGAAATCTTAATATAATTGGTATTGCGTACAATTAATTATCACAATTACAATTAAAACTCCAATCAATGCAACTGTGCCATGAAACTGTAGATTGGAGTAAATAATTAGCTGTTTTTTCAAGAATATAATCATTTTTTACAAATTAAATTTAGTTTAAAAAATTAATTAATATCCATTAACTTACTGAAAGCTGAATATACAAAATTTGAGAGTCGGAAAGAGTAATCGATTTCGATGATGATGGAATGTTTAGTTGGTAATTTTCCTATTCCATTTAAAATAATTTCCTTTCAGTTTTAAAATAATGCAAGACTGGAGGGTTTCACTGGAATAGTTACATTGATAATTGGTCAGCACAAAAATGTCAACAATCAAGATTAATCAAATTTTTAGCGAGTTTCCAAAGGAATGATTCTAATCTCCAGACAGTTATAGTGGCACCTAAGGTCAGGAGTGGTCATTAAACATTACATATATGTATATATGCGTTCGCACTCTAACGACCGCATTTTACTTGTGATTTGGTCCAAATTTGGCACACATGTTGTTTTTCTAAGGACAAGTTCGTTAGAAACCAATAAAACTAGAAATATTAATTCAATAACGTTGAGGAACGTCAAATTTGGTACACGTATGCTCATATTCACTAGAGACGCACTAAGGAATAACTTTAAAAAATTTGACCTTTGAGGGTTGAAACAACTCCTAAAAAATAATGTTGTTT
>JAGFPH010017142.1:0-18128 GCA_018207615.1 Philaenus spumarius
AAGATATTTGAGGAACCAAAGCTGAAGTATTACACCCTTTCTAGTCATGAGAACTTGCATATAGACTACAACGGGCAGGACCCGTGTAATTCCGGAAATTTCAATTTTTACATACATTTTTTTAAAAGCGATATTTCTTGGCCAACATGGAATCTTGATCGTATGTAGTGCAACATTCAACATATTGTGACGAGAGAGGGGTTATCTACGGAAGCGACTGTTGAACCCTGACTTGTCCAGAAATGCAAAAAGAACTTAGCCTCTAATTAATGATTTCTTCGGGAATACCGGGATCAAGGAATATTATGTATTTGGGTTTGTTTAAAATAAACACATTACGCTAAACACGGGTGTGTTAACCATTAAATAATGCTTACGTAAAACGTAATTCAAGTCTAAAGTTAAGGGTCGGCTCTAGCTGTCGGCCATGTTGGCTGACACTCCATAAGACCAATGTTAAATTAAAATCCAAATTTTTCCTTTATTTTTGATCGGATAGTTATGAACGATATGTCATTTTAAAGCTATGGCCAATATGCATGCAAATGGCTTTTCTAAAACTAAGAAAAACATTTTGTTTAATATTTATTAACAATTTAAAACATTGATTTTTAATATTTTTTTACATTGTAAATATTAATTAAAGCGAAAAATTACCAAGCCATTCGGATAAAGAATTTTGTCTCCAATGGTTTGGTATTTTTTTTAACGCTATTTGAATAATTAATTGCGGGTTTTAAATGGATTTAGGTTGAGCAATGTCCACGAAACCTACCGCCGCTACGCTGGAGTCGCAGGTTGCTTTCTTTTTTACTAGAGCCGACCCTTATGGGAAAATTTCAAATTTTCTCAAAAGCTAGAAAGAAAGGTGTTTTTGGTTTAATAAAGAATAGACCTAAAAGAAAGGAGAAATAAGAAAATAACGAATTTTCAATATTATAGAAGTTAGTTAAAATCGTCAAGTTTAATTGTCATTTAATTATAAAATAAATAAAGTTAAGTAAAATTTAATCATAACAAGTATTTGTAAAAGGAAAGTTTTAAAGTAAAATCAAAGAAAAGTTTAAATATTATTATAGAAAAAAGGGTGAGATTTTTCACACCTTAGACTCAAAATAAATAAGAAAATTAAATTGTTAAAGATTATAATAATTAAAGTTAAAATATTAGAGTATAATAATGTATGTAAAACCAGGGCCGGATTTCCCAATAGACCCGGTAGGCCCGGGCCTATGGGTGCAAGCTCCCAAGGGGCGCACGGCCGAGAGAAAAACATATTTTTAAAAAATATCTAGAAATAAAAATAAATAGCCATAACTTAACATTTACTAAAATTGTTTTAAGACGACATTTTGTTAAGCCCAGAACCAAGTAAATTACTCAAAAAACTTGCAATGATAAAATTGCATCGTGGGATGGTGTTTAAGTAATTAACATATAGGCCTGATATCATTTTTTAATAAAGGTTTTTGGGGAAGTAACTTTATCCAGACTGACTAGGAGGCGGAAAAAAATATTGGGCCTAGGGGCGCCAAAATGCTAAATCCGGCCCTGTGTAAAACCCAGTATAAAAAATAAATTTCGGAAATTAGTTAAATAAAAATAACAGAAAAATCGTAACTTTTATAAGTCCCATAACTCCAAGAAAAACAAAGGAAAATTCACAAAATGGCGGCTAGTACATAATTTCGCAAAGGACTACAGAATAGAGGAAAAGAAAATCGCGAGTTTGAAACACTGGAAGACATTCCCGGAAAACGTAACGAGGATGGCACGTGCGGGCCTAGCGCGAGAACGCGAAGTCGGACGAACACCACTCGAATTCGTAAAGGAAGAGGAACATTCAAGGAACCAGAAAAGCTCACCCGCGGGAAAAACTAACAACGCCGCGAGAAGTTAAAGACAAAAGAAGGACAACAATAGTTGTTCTCCAGAGAGAGAATATTTTGATTTATGTTTTTTAGTTTTGAATAAATTGTTAATTATTATTTTACAGTATAAACAAGTTTTAGTTTTCACTTACCTATTGTTTGCATATTCCATTACCATAGTTCCTAGTGTTTTAATTATAATCAAAGTGTTGCATTATCAAAATATTCAAAGCACAAATAAAGTTATTTACAAGGTCAGCTCCACTGTTCTCATTACATTGAGGTGGATAATAAGTAAAATTAATTTCTTGTGTTCTAAACTGAGCTTAATTGCGACTACTGGAAGGTTAATTTTGAGTAAATCTTTGGTCGAAATATTTAGACAGCTAAATATTAGACAACCAGTTATATCACCTAGGCCAGACAAAAAAGATAGCCTATTTCTTCCAGTAGGTGTTATTAACTTATTCTGCAGCTATTATAGAGCAAAAAGTGTTACAGAAAAATTCGCTCGCAAAGAGAGTGCTCTATAGTAAGTTGTAAGACATAGTTTGACAACATCAAACGTTTGAAAATAAGGCCATCAAAAATGTATATTGTAAACGATTGTTCGGACGATAAAACATAATATAGACAAGGTAGAACATATAGACAAAGTTGTTCCTTTTCAAGATATTTGAGGAGTTAAAGCCGAAGTATTACACCCTTTCCAGTCACGAGTACTTTTTTATTAACACTAGATAATACATATTGCACTACATTAACTTTCATTACTTAACTTAATAGGTTGGTCAGCTGACCGTCTGCATGATTTTGTTTTGGGACCACAGCAGCATTAATAGATGCAATTAATTTTCTTATTCTTTCTGTGACTAAAAATTAAACACGTATATTGGAAAAGAAGAAAATACAATAATAAAAACAGATAAAATATATAAATATATAGATTTAAATATACAGGGTGATTTTTTTAAATGGGCCACCATTGGCATCTCAGAAACTATAAAAGTTACAACAATCTTTAAATGGGGGGCCTTCACTACTTTTTCCCTTGCATTAAAAATACAATATTAACAGTTCCAAAAACTCCGCCATTTTTCCAATATGGCGGTCAACTTTGAAATTTCTTATGGAAACCCTTATTTTTTATGACGGATTTAGATTTTACATGCAATTTTAAGACTTTTTTATTCTTTGTGTTTTTTTTATAAACTTAACCGTTTAGCCGCTAGGAGCGCTGAAAAGTTCAGAAACTCTTATTTCAACAATTATTAAAGAGGCATGTTTTACCATTTGCATACAATTAAATTTAACTCAAAGGGAAATATTTTGTACAATGAAAAGTTAAAAAGCTGATGTAATTTTTAAAAAATACTTAATTTTATACAAAAAATGTACTTAAATTCTGTTAAATTCTCACAATTATATTTAAATTATTAAACAGATTCACAGTGACTTGTAGGGTGGGGTAGGAGAGGTGATTTTTTTAACAGTAATTTAAGTAATTTTTTTGTATAAAATTAAGTATTTGTGAAATTACATCAGCTTTTTAACTTTCCATTGTACAAAATATTTCCCTTTGAGTTAAATTTTATTGTATGCAAATGGTAAAACATGCCTCTTTAATAATTGTTGAAATAAGAGTTTCTGAAACTTTCAGCACTCCTAGCGGCGAAACGGTTAGTTTATCAAAAATACACCAAGAATAAAACAGTCTTAAAATTTCATGTAAAATCTAAATCCGTCATAAAAAATCGGGGTTTCCATAAGAAATTTCGAAGTTTACCGCCATATTGGAAAAATGGCGGAGTTTTGGGAAACGTTAATATTGTATTTTTAATGTAAGGGAAAAAGTAGGGAAGGTCCCTCATTTAAAGATTGTTGTAACTTTTATAGTTTCTGAGATGCCAATGGTGGCCCATTTAAAAAAATCACCCTGTATAAATAATAATAAATCAATCAATAGTAATTTCTATTCTATTCCAGAGATGTTTGGTGGCAAATAACGCTCAAAACTGTAAGTCAAAATAGTTCACAAGTATCTTTAAAATTTAAATTATAACTAAAAATTAGATTTTTACTCTAAGCTACACCAATAATTCCATTCGTGTTTCAAAATTTTTACCTGCATAATATGCTATTTTTTACAAAATTATTTACAACCCTCTCAGTTAGCTTATTTGTACATAATTATTAGTGTTTCCTTATTTCCCTTATCTGTGAGCATCTGGTATATAGTATATATACACCATAGTAACCAACACCAGCACTAATGAATAATTTTAATATATAAAATCGCATGAAAAGAATTTAGAGAACTATATGCGCTTGCCTTCCATTCTTTGAACCATATGAAATTTTTGTGGAGAATTCGCTTTTGACATTTTAGTTATTGTGACATGATTTGCTATACAACTTGCCTTTGTCTATTGTTCATGTAACTTGCAAATCAAAATTTTCACAACCTCAGTCATAAAGGAATATTCAGAACTAAGAGAAACATATATTGCTAATCCATTTACTTTTTTATATTAAAGACTTATACTATTCTTATTAGCTATATGGTAGTTTATTATCTGCCAATAGAAACTGTTTGTTAAGTAATTATCCAGTGATAACACCCATCATCCGCAAAACACTTTATTGGAGTATTACATATTTATGTTTTTAAAACTCAACAGATTCAACCCATAGAGCAATAATTGTTGTCCTGATTACTTTGTTCTCAAATAACTTTGTTTTCTTGAACATCCTCTTCGGTTTGTAACATGTGTCCAAACTACAATTATAGCAGTCATTTTGTATTCAGTATATTGGCAACTAAAATTCCCTTTGAATTAATCAGTACATTTCCTTCTGCTGTAATATTCTTAGTTGTTCACGTGTTTTTTTTTTCTTACATGTTCTTTCTAGTTTGAAGCCCAAATTCATTCATAGATATTCCATGCTGTTCGTTAAGACACTACAGTACTTGGTTAGTAGTAGCTGGTAAGTGGTAGATTTTCTTATTTCAGCAAATGCTGCCATCAAATTATTGGTATCTTGAGGTATATTGCATGAATGAATTACAGGATTATCCCACATCCACTAACTCCAGCTTCAATCATCCTTGTATTTAAATACTCAATTGTTTCTTCTAATGAATTTTCAATAATTTTAGTTACTCGATGTAACTGATCTATTATTGAGTGTCTATTAAGAATACCAAGCTAGTGCGGTTGCACTAATGTTTCTCTTGTATTAATGGTACAATTGTTGTTTAAAAAAAACTTGAAGTAGTAAATATATTGGACAATATGATGCCCTTTCCGTTTGCGAGGCTTCAGTATCACAGTTTTTAACAGCTGCAATCATGAAATATACAAAATAAAGTTTTTTACCCATGTTTTTGAAACTTCATAACGAAATTTTAAGTTTATGTATTATCTATTGCCAAATTTGTAAGGTTTTATAATCAGCAGTTTACTTGGAAACGAAGATTAGGTTACGTATGAATTTATTAACTTTTCGTTGTTTTAGTCGATCTATAAATTATTTAGATTCCTCCAGATACATCCATAATAGAAATAGTAAATATATTAAAAGTTTTTAATATTTATAGTTTGCTGTGATCATAATTTGTGTTATTTTGTAAAAGTTAAAACAAATATTTCTTATAATTTGTAATTCTTGTTTTCTTTTCACATCGAGCCAGATGACTAAAACATTTTCTTAATTTTGTAATATTTTAAATTCAAGTTTGTCTGTTTGTTATTATTTTTACTAAACAATTACGCCAGGAAAAATATGATCAGGTACTTCTTTAATAAATATATTTAAATACGAAGTAAGGTATTGTATTAATGTTCCAAAATAAGTTTACTTATCTAAATCGCGACTAAAATACTTTCTCTAAATTTGACCAACTATCTTTAAAACAAATAAAATTTGTTAGGGAAACTATTTTACTAAACTGTGTAGTGATCTGTGAATATTGTAAACAATTTAATTTGCGAACAAAAAAGATACAAGTTACATTAGTTTTATTTATTTTGCCTCAGTAAATCCAGAGAGCTTATTATTCTGTTGGTAATTTATGAAAATAAAAACGATTACTTAAAGGTTTTCTCAGGGTGACGTCCTCGGGCCCATTCTATATTTGCTATACACTAGTGATATTCCAAAAAAAAATGATGGGGTTTTAACAGCCACATTCGCTGCGACACTGCTCTACTTGCTACTGGATGTGACATACAAACAGCTACTGACAAATTACAATCAGCTGTGAATAATGTTAGCAGTTGGACCAGGAAATGGAGCACTAAGCTGAATGAGAGAAAGTCTACTCATGTCAAATTTACGAATAAGCACTAACTATTAGGCCAGTCGGTAAAGGTCAATTTTGACCAAAAGTACCAGTAATTTGCAATACGGCTGAATTTTTGTTTATAAGTACATTAAAGTATGTAGATTAACATAAAAATAAGTTTACCAGTCTATCGATTTCCCAAAGTCGAAAAAAAAATCGATTATCATTTTTTTTTTCGATTATCCTTAATATTTCGAGCTGGGATGAAGATAGAGGAAAATAAAAAATACCACCGTGTAGGGGAGGTATTTTCAAAAAAAAAGGTCATATGTATTTATTTCGTCCGAGCAATGGTTTGTCTGGAAAAAATTCGATAATGCAGGTATGTATTTTGCAGCAGGGGAAATCACTAAAAGGGGACATCTTATTCATATATGAAGCGTTGGCTCATTCTAAATTGGCCGAATTTTAATATATCGAATTGAAACTTGACATAGGAGTTATGCTGAGTCTCAGGTTGTTATCTTGAAAATTACCCGATCTAGAGCCACTTGACTTATTAATGGATTTCTCGATTTTAGGAGTACCGGACCCACCAATTCATTTTAAACAGCTCCAGTTTAGAAAATTTTCAAAATATCAACCTGAAAGTTTTTTTACAAGTTAAATATATATATTCAAACAAGTTCAAGGAGTATAAACCTTTTTCATTATTTACTTTTAAAAGCACAAGTAAATTAAAAAAATATAATTTTAGACCTTTTTAGATTTTTCATCAAAACGCTTGAGTTGATCAGCTGCAGATTAGTCATTTTTTTAAATATAGTTTTTAAAATAAGTATAGCAAAAAACAATTGTATTTTTAACTTCTGTACCAATTTTTAAATCGATATGTTCAAAAATGTCGAAAATGGAGTCGTTGAATCCAAAAGTGTTATAGTTAAAACGAGATAGGTAAAACAGAAGACTATTTTCAAGCGCCTCGTTTTTAAAAATAACAAGAAAAAAATCGTTCATACTTACTAAGAATATTTATACTGGTATACTCAACTTGTAAAACAAATTTGATGTTGATATTCCAAAAAGTTTCTAAACTGGAGCTGTTTAAAATGAATTGGTGGATCCGGTACTCCTAAAATCGATAATCGAAATCGACTCCTAGATCGGGTCATTTTCAAGATAAAAAGCTGAGACTCAGCATAAATGTTTAAAATATATATTTTAACTCCTATGTTAAGTTTCAATTCGATATATTAAAATTCGGCCAATTTAGAATGAGCCAACGCTTCATATATGAATAAGATGTCCCCTTTTAGTGATTTCCCCTGCTGCAAAATACATACCTGCATTATCGAATTTTTTCCAGACAAACCATTGCTCGGACGAAATAAATACATATGACCTTTTTTGTTGAAAAATACCTCTCCTATACGGTGGTATTTTTTATTTTCCTCTATCTTCATCCCAGCTCAAAATATTAAGGATAATCGAAAAAAAAAATGATAATCGGTTTTTTTTTCGACTTTGGGAAATCGATAGACTGGTAAACTTATTTTTATGTTAATCTACATACTTTAATGTACTTATAAAAAAAATCAGCCGTATTGCAAATTACTGGTAGTTGTAACCTATACCGACTGGTCTATAGGCTATGTGTATCAGCCAGTGATAATTAATCAACAAATTGTTCCACATGGTAATGAGGCAAAGTACCTAGGGATGACCCTGGAAGCTAAATTTCGTTGGAAGGCACATGTGAAAAAGAAACGTGAACAACTTGGACTAAAGTACAGACAAATGCACTGGCTTCTTGGAAGGAACTCCGAATTGTCCGTGCATAATAAACTGCTGCTGTATAAGCAAGTATTAAAACCCGTGTGGACATATGGCATTCAATTGTGGGGATGCGCGAAAAAAGTAACATCCAATTAATACAGACATTGCAAAACAAAGTGATTCGCAGTATTGTTAGAGCACCATGTATATCCGCAATGTAGATATCCATAGGAAATTGAAGGTGCCGTTAGTATCTGAAGAGGTACAAAGGTTTGCAAGAAAACATGCAAGCAGACTCCCTGGCCATCACAATGTCGAGGTAGCTCATTTGTTCAGCAACGTACCACTAGTGCGGAGGTTAAACTAAATGACTTAGAGTAAATTATATAAGAACTGTACATGCTCAGAGTGTATATTGTATTGTGAAGTGCGTTACTGGTCGTATTTTCACCACACAGCCTATTATGTTAAAAAAATATTGATAGATAGTCATTGACTAGTTGCAATTGTATATAATATAAATTTGAAGGTTTTAATTTCTTAAACCAATAAAGGCTGAGAACACCTGCCTCATTGTCACTATATGAAGTTTAAAGAGGATCTAAACAGTTGAATTTAAGAATGAAAATAATAATTTTACTCGGCAAACGTCAAGATGTTTAAGGTAAAGAAAGACGTATAGTACATCTTTGAAAACTAAGAAACTCTAAATAAACAGCATATATTTCGATATTTAATTATACATGGGTTGTTTCATTACTTGCTTAGAATGTAGAGGTATTAACAATATCAAACGCATTTCCTGATAGACTTCGCTTATAAAACACATTGTATCAGGTAATAAAGCTACAACTATTTTTATTTTTATCTACGACCATTGCAATAAACACCAATAACGCTATTACAAGTAACATCAGAAAGAGGTACATTACAAACCAAAAGCCAACCCGATTAGGTAATGATATCTTTACCTAACAGGAGTCACTTTACATAATAGGCTCTAGACCAATGAGAGCTCGTCATTTGACGGAAGTAGAGTTGTAATAAAAATAACGCTATTCGTACATCAGCTGATTGTACCCATACGTTCCGGATGTTAGTGTGTTATTGTAGCTAACCTCAAACGTGAGTTGACGCATTCCGCAAACATGAGTGATAGTGATGAATTTTGTTTAACTCCAGAGGAAATTAATACAAAAGCAAATTCGGCTCTGAACAATTTGTTGCCAGAAAAATCTAAATTTCGTTATGAAAAGGTTTATAACCAGTTTATGGAGTGGAAAACTAGAAATGGTGTTAGTTCGTTTTCCGAGAATGTTTTCATTGCGTATTTTGAGGAATTGGCCCAAGATAAGAAACCTAGTTCGCTTTGGTCTATTTATTCAATGATTAAATCTACAATCAACATCAAACATCAAATAGACATATCAAAATATTTCAAGCTCACAGCTCTACTGAAAAGGAAATCAGAAGGGTACAGTGGTAAAAAATACACTTCTTATTTTTTTACACCCTGTATATTTTTGGTCGTAGATAAAGTAGTGTACGCAACGATTGTATTCAGCCTTTAAGCCACTCGTGAGATATTTAAGTCTGAGTTTTACAACCGAATACTGGAAGTAATTTAAATTTCTATTGATGGAACACATAACTCAGGTTTAGTATTAGATCTTGACACGTCGTATACTTGTATTCGTTTTAATAGAGAAGGATTACATTACACGATGAAATAAATTTATTTACTACCTTGTAAAGTGTTCTAGAGTTTTTATACACTAAGAAATTGAAATCATTTTACACTGTAAAATGTTGGTTTTGAATAGTTAACAACCCCGTTACAGTTACTGGTTGTCGTTATTTGCAAATCGTTCTTGATATTAGCCTACTTCCAAGAATCTGTTTAAATATGAAATTCTACTTTGTTACTGGCTTTATATGAATAACATAAAGTCAAATTTTGTCAGATTTGACACACGTTCATAGTACACCGTTCCCCCTTTCATAGTCGGAATGTATTTAACACCTGGCCGTGGGTTTGCACGTGGAACTCGAGTCCCAAGCCATTGACAACACTTCAGGGACTCTGACCCAAGTCTTGTCTATGATAATTGTCTCCTTGAATGCTCCTAGCTCGCATTCCAAAACACTATAATTTCCGACTTAGTGGTCACGCTTTTCGAAATGAACTCGTTAAGTAGGGCTCAACAAGTAGTAGAGTCATAGAGCGTCAGCTATCTACCACTATAATTATTTCTTCCTCGACTAATTTATTCGGCCATCAGATTAGGTTCAGCAATAAAGGATAGAAGAATGCCGTCATATCTCTATGATTTCAAATATTTTCTATTAGATATGCTTTTGGAAATTATGAATTATAGTGATCGATGTGTTATCAAGAGCGAGTTTTATAGTTGTCGTGCAATAAAAATGAATTCACTCTAATGTGGTCCATTTAAATACACATTTATTACTGGACAAGTTTTGCTCAAGGCTCAGCGATAACAGTCGCAGACATTTTGTTGCCGGATCTGATAACGGTCATCATTATTCACTCGAGCAATTTGTCAAAACCTTGCTCATTTTATACTGACAGTTTTTATACCTTTCCATCAACAGGCAGATAGATACTCGTCAACTCACATCCTTTAAACGAATGTAATAAAACAATATTCTCAAGGTCCATAAATAATAACGCACATCATAGTTTTATTGGTATAATATTAAAGTATGGTTTATGTGTAAATACTTGAGATATAATATTTCTTTATAACTATTGAACCTTGTAGTATAACGAAACAAATTGAAAATTTTTACAGAAAAAACATTTATTTAACTTGAAGGTAATTACATTTAATTTTATATTATTTTTACACAAAATGTGAAATTTGTACTAGACTTTGTATTGTTTTTTTTTTTTTGTGATAATTAATTGTAATTTAACTTGCATTATACTTTTTTTAGACAAGTTAAAATGTTTTAAGTAAATTAAACTTAAAATAATTGCACAAAACACACAATCAGCAAACAATCAGCACACCCGTTACTAGTATTTACTGATATGTTGACCGCCATTATATATACAATAATTGATCTACAATATAATTTTTTCTGAATTGTGTATTTAAAGTACAGATTTAGCAAGACCACCAACCGTAGGCCTACATGATCTTACAAAATTTTAATTTTCTCTTTTTACTCCTTTGTTACCACTCATATTTAAAAACTTTTATAAATATACACTTTACAAAGTAAGTAAAAAGAAACAATAATATATTTTCTGGAAGGGAAAATGCTTTAAAGTATATAATTAGTACTGACTGAACTTTGATGTGCAGAATTCCTTTTGATTCTAAATCGATATAGCCCACATTTCAAATCGTTTTAATTTCCATTTTTAGAAGAAAGAATGAGAAGAAGGCACATAGAAAACATTTAAAGTTAAAACAAATACAAGAGATTAGCAGCGATGATTGCGTCTATAATTACGGATCCACTCATATAAAATCCGCTTATTTCCGTCTCAATTTTCCTAATTTGCATACGTTGGAAGAAGTTTGTTCGGTAGCCGTAGATGGCGGATAAAAAGAATTCCTTGCGGCATAATTCCAGTAACGCATAATGATGTTGAAACAATTTTAAATGCAGTGTGCAGAGGGAAATGATCATAGATCACGATACGGTGTATACAGATGTTTACAAACATGTAATAATTTAATATCAGCCTAGTCCGTTCTTGACCGCACACCGTATACAGGAACGAAATTATTAAGTGCAGTAAATATCAGTTCCACCGTAGTCTTCGCATAAAGTAACCAAGATTCTTAACCTAATAGGGCCTATTATTCTAAACAAACTAAGTAAATATGTATCTTTACTTTCTGTTCTAATAATATAATACTTATCATATTTAAAACGTTCTGTGTGACTTCGCACTATACCAACGGTACAATAATTTTAATTGAATATAAGATCCAAAGAAAAAGCATACAGAACTCTTAGAGGTGTAAAAATACAAAAAATAAATACATAAAAATTTTGTAAAATTAAAAATTATAATATGCATTACTTTTAATTCCACACTTTATAATTCGTTTCCCTTGAAATGCTTTTAAACGTATTAAGTTATAATAAATTCAAAAATTAAATATGTTAGCTTATAAAACAAAATAAAAGTTACAATAGATATACAGTAGAAGTACTTTTGTATAGCAAAAGTATTTAAGTTTTTAAATGTTACAAAGTTTGACTAGATAATAAGTACAGTTTACCCCGGTAAAACACATTACACTTATTGGTAAAACACATTACACTTATTGGTAAAACACATTACACTTATTGGTAACACATTACACTTATTGGTAAAACACATTACACTTATTGGTAAAACGCATTACACTTATTGGTAAAACACATTACACTTATTGGTAAAACACATTACACTTATTGGTAAAACACGAGGATACTCTTGAAATAAAAGTCAGCTCTTGAGTAACATAACACAACAAAACTCAACTCAATCTAACTTAACAGTCAAGGACAGCAAAGTTAAACGTTTTTGAACTAAAAATGTATTCTTAAAGATTACAATGCATAATGACAGAGAAAACATTTTAATTTGATTATATGATGTTAGGGTAAACTATGTAAATAATTATTAGTAGGGGGAAAAGCGGGTGCAATCCGCCATTTTGTTTTATGACGTCATAACCTGAAATGGCGGGTGCAATACGTCACAACTTTTTATGACGTCATAACCTGTGTGCGTGTGTGTGTGACGTGGGTGTGTGTGACGTGGGTGGGTGTGACGCGGGTGTGTGTGACGTGGGGTAGTGACGTAGAATTGTGACGTGGGTTAGTGACGTAGAATTGTGACGTAGAATTGTGACGTGGGTTAGTGACGTGTTTGTGACGTGGGTGTGTGACGTGGGTGTGTGACGTGGGTGTGTGTGTGACGTGGGTGTGTGACGTAGAATTGTGACGTGGGGTAGCGACGTGGGAAGTATGATGTGTGTGATAGAAAATTATGTTGTCTCTCTTATACTAACCATCTCGAGGATCTAACAAAGTTCTGAGTTCATATAATTTTGTCAGAACTATTTTAACCGTGTACTTCGGAGGGGTTTTTAAAGTATGTCAAGGCCACGGTATAGACGTAAAGAAATAAGTACCCCCCAGTGATCGCGATCACTGAGGGGTACTTATTTCTTTACGAAGCGATCGAAAGCTTAAAGTCGATTTCCAATTTACGGTATATTATAGAGAAGTAAATTTCTACAATAACACCGTACGACTTGTAGCTATCGCTTCAGGTTCTAACAAAGAACTTTTAAGCTGGTTTCCACACCACAGTTGACTTTAAAAAAAATCATGCTGTACAGATTTTAGGCGAATTTATAGCTGGTTTCCACACCACAGTAGATTTTAAAAAATCATGCTGTACAGCTATCCGGCGCATTGATACTTTTTTAACGTGGTAATCTCCCCAGGAGGTATACTGATCCACGTGACGATTTTAAAATGTTTGCTAAGATAGAAACACTCTTGCGAATGAATCTATTTTTTCTCTGCATACACCGCAGTTTGTACAACACAGAGCACAAGAAACACAAGATATTAAATGTTTGCAAGGATAAAAAAGTACTTGCACTTCATCTGATAAACAGATTTTACACTCTGTTGTAGGTAAATTTGGAAGTTGACGTTTCAAATTGGAGGGGTATCCACAAACCTTATCGATAAATCCTTTTCCTTTAGTCACCAAAACAAACGCACACGTGTTACTCCATTTTGCGTGTTCGATCCAAGGATGATCATTGTCTTTCCATCCTTTTAAACCAATTCCACAGCAAAAACATATTGTCTTATCCTCCTCACCTGCATAAAAGAAACCAGCATCGCTAAACATTTGAGATTCAGTCTTCAAAATTTCAGGACTGTTTTTAAACGTATCCAATCTAGAGGAATTGCTTTGATAACTTTTAAAACACACGTTATATAAAGTTAAAGAAGTTGTATCAGGTATTATTGGTTTTAAATTTTTTCTAAAATGCACTTCTTTGCTGGTAACACGATGCGAATCGGAGTTAGTTTCTAGTTTGACTGAAATCAAATCGCTGTCGCTAGCATCAACCTTAACAGCGGTAGTATAAAGTATCGATTTATTCGATGATGTTGAAGACTGTTTGCAGATATCGATAACAACTGTAACAAACTCCTTACCTGTGTCAGCCATTTTCAGGGAGTTGTTTCCTGTACTACAAGAAATAAGCAACTGAAGCAAGTTCACATCGTCAGCTCTTTTTATCCTCTATAAAAGTGGTGGGGTTACATATAAAGTAGTGGGAGAAAAGGAGTGGGAGAAGAGTAGTAGATGGGATTGTTTTTTAGTTTTCAGCTGCATGAAGTGTTAGCTCTGTCGAGTTCACACCTGATGGTCCATGTGAAACAAGATAGTACTGACCTTTTGCTATTGAATCCAAATCTTCGTGTATTAATAAATCTACGAATCTTTTCGGTAAGAATACTTGTAGTTTAGGATCGTTACCATGTTTGTACGGTGAATCTCCGAGTACTGCTATCACTGCATCCCCATTTTGAGTCTCCATTTTAAGGAAAGAGTGAATTGAATAATGTTTTAGCGGTTTTAACTCCGAACATTTTTTTGTTATTACACCCTTGGCTTTAGAGACAAGATTAAATTTTTCGGTTAACGATTGAATATTAGAATCACTCATGATGTTGTATCTTTAAATGTGTTTTGATAGAATGAACAATTTCTTTAAATTTCAGCTGTATTTATAGGTACGCGATCACCAACAGTCTTACGTTTCTTCTTCCTCACATTCGCAAACATGTTCCAACGTATCCGCAAGTCTCAAAGCGTTATGTATAGCACAGTTCTGGGTTGAATGACGTATATCGTTTACACCTAAACATGTTACAGGTGTAAGAGGTAGTTGCATGGTTTTACGAGTATAGTTAATAACCTTGGCATTAACACGAACGTTTATCCATTTAGCTTTTTCAGACCCTGAAGTGTGTATAAAGTCGTAGTGTCTCATGTATTGGTGTATAATATTAAAAAGTTCCTTGTATTCGATAAACCCTTCGGACCATTTTATATGATGAAAACAATTAGTTAACCAGATGTTTGTTTTAGATGCTTTATAGTTCAGAGTATCGAAAGAATACGGTGGTTTGAATAAGAAGTAATACGTAGTTTTTGTAGGTAAATCTAAAACAACCAATTCTTTAATCAAAAATTCATTATAATTACCTCTAAATGCTTGAAATTCTACAATACACTCTCGTTTCCCACAGTTTTTTGATGATGCAATGTTACTACTTTTTATCTTTAACAATTTCTTCTCTAAAATTGGTTGTAATATTTGTTCGATATTAGAGATTCTTCTTTGAAAGTGATGATAATCATATTGCGAGGTGTCCATCCTTCGGTCTTCATCTTCGTCCATCAGTATAGATACGTCCGCAGTTTCTTTAAACTGAACCACCCCGGTCATAAGCTTGTGAAGAAATGAACTGGTTTCCACACCACAGTAGACCTTTTATAGTCTTGCTGTACAGTTCACGGCGCGTTGGTGAAATTTTAACGTGGTCACCATTCCCCAGTAGGCCTAAACCACGTGTCTGTTTAGACAAATCATTCAACCTGTTCAAGCTGATTATATGATAATTCACCTAACAGATCAGCAAACTGTTTAACATATCTGTGTGAAGTAACTTCTTGAGGTAGTCTGTTTAAAATGGAAGAATCAATATCATCGTATACCGGTTCGATCGATGGGTTGTTATGAATCACATCGATTAGATACTTTTGTGCATAAGATCCGTTTAATGATAGCTGTTGCAGGTATCGGTTAATAGCATGTGATACACCGTTCAACACATAAAACTCATCAGTTGTTATTAATACTTTTTCATCGTGTTGCGAAAAATCTTTTAGTCTGATATATTGTTTTCCATAGATTTTCAAGTTGTCAACTTCAATGTCTGAATCTTTTATTCTAATTCTGGTTTTCTTACCGCTAACTTTTTCTAATAAGTGTTTCTCAAAATCATTAACGTTATTAATAAAATGCATCCATGTATCCATAGTAAACAAAACATGTTTTCCATAGTGATTGATTAAAACACCTGGTAAGTAACCAAGCGCTTCAAAAACTCCGACTATAATATTCTTTGCCATGCACTTCGTTAGAGGATAAAATATGCTAAGGTATATCCCTGATAAAACATCTAATGTTTCATTATCACCTCTTCTTGAAACTTTAATAGGGGTTTCTTTAAACGAACTGAAGAATTGTCCAACGCTTTCGTTTATTTCATTATGAACTTCATCATCATTTGACGTAGATGAATATAATACAGTTCCGGATTTTTCTACATCGGGTTTTAATTCCTCTATCCCCTTTTCATCGATTGAATGGCTCACCGCTGCTGCTGCTGCAATATCCAGATGTGAATCCATTTTATAATATCTAGCAATGTTGTACCTCTGAAATCAGAAAATAAAGTGTGAACTCGCGACGTTCATTCGCTGCTTTTATACTCTATCCGCGTGAGACGAAGGAGTAGGGGAAACTTGTTGTTGAACATTCCTTTACTCCACCATCATCATTCTTACAAGACTCTTCTGACTACACCGGTTAGAGGCGTGTATGTAACTATCGTGTCATGTAATATTAAACAGTACGCAGATGTATTATCCGGGATATTATCTTCGGTTTCAAACTCTAATCTTATATCGACAGTAGATGACTTGACTGATTCGTTTTGTTTAGAACAATCTATAACGACAATCGGATAATTTTCTTTGAACATTTTCGGTGTTAATAAAGGTGCATCCGATCTATTGTAATAAGATGATTGAAACCGAGCATACATATCATATAGTTCGGCGTATCTATCGTTTTTAAACAAAATATTTAAATTATCATAAGGGAAAAATTGTGAGTTTAGATATAGTTTAATATTTATTAGTTTACAATGATCAAACGTCCCTGCATCCGCTGTTAATACATTTCTTTTACTTGTTTGTAACGCAAAAATTACGTATCTAGGTTTTTCAAGAGTGGTTGAAGTTTTTATGTTCCATGTTTGTCTTTGCGTTTTAGGTAGAATAGGATATTCATGCATCTCCCAATTCCTAAAAGGTAAAACAATATCGCGATCCGAATCTAATTGTTTTAGAAGTGTTAATCTACGCTCATCAGCAAGTCGCACATAAGGTACTCTCCATGTTATTTTATTTAAAATTAATTTCCATTCGAGCGAAGCATCCGTAGTTCCGGTAGGTGCTATAATAGCATCTGTATCGGTTGAAGATCGTAGGAGGAACAACTCTTGTTTAACGTTCATGATTATTCTTCGATAGTCCTCTGCAAACCCTAAAAGCGATCGTAGAGGTACACTAAAATCAAAGAAACCGTTACTGTTCGGTGTTATAGTCGCAGCGGCTGGTAACACCCACCCTGAAGTATAAAGTTTATTCACCTCGTTCATCGGTAATGAAATAAGAGTTTTTAACGTAGACGTAACACCAACTCTTTTTGTAGAATCTACTGTAATACCGGAAATTTCATATCTTATTTCCTCGAATAAAAATGGCATCGGATTATTTATAAACGGCACTACAGACGGTGAGGAACCATCTTTTTTTGTAACTTGTCCTTCGATATATAAGTAGCTTTCGCATGGTAACGTGTAAGCATCCTGCTGTTGTATAGGAATACGTATCTCATCGTTATTCCCCAATCTCGATGAAGCGTAAGGGTTGTGCGAATGATACTCCTTCTCCCATATTGTTTCGTCGAAAATTGGACCACTCTTGATGTTTAGAATATCCATCGTCAATAATTTTATATCCAAGTTTTTTCAAGAAAAGAATGTTTTCACTTGTTAACTGTTTAACAGGTTTAAAACTACTAACGTTTTCTTCCGTTGAACACGATTTAAAAGATAATCCCATCTCACAGATTAGACTATCTTTGTTTTATATGCAATCTAACTGTAATGGTTTCACCTCTAAAATCTATTAATTCGTTATCTTGATCTAATATGTTTAAATTGATATCCGAAATACGACTGACATTTAACGGCAAATACACTAGATTATGAGGTTTTTCAACAATCTTAAACCCAGGGGCAACCGTTGGATAAAATGAATGTATTAT